>PVPY01000578.1:0-38360 GCA_002982035.1 Fusarium algeriense
TATTTTTTATTTTTTTTATTAACTTTTAATTATATCAATTATTCTCTCGATATATTACAGAGGCTCTTCTCAATGTTGCAGGAAAGACATAGCAAAGAAGCAGACCGTTTGCTATAACTAATCCGCTGTACCGATGACGTCTGCACCTTGCTTGACTTGAAAGATGATGTGTCGTCACTTGAGGTCAGACGCTTCACAAGTATAAGCTCAAGCAACAGCAGTCTCGAGCTCCAGGATTGGGTTTGAGGAGCAACCACTCGGGTCCATCACTGTAACTCAGAATAGCGTGATTGTCACTCCCCTACAGGAACCGCAGTTCGGGGATGATACACTGGGAAAGGCCAATGTCCCCACTCCCTCCACGTCACTGAGGGAACTAGCAGCAGATGCATCACCGTTTGGGCATCTGCGGCCTACCCACAAAGTTGGATGATAGCTGCAAGGACACATACTTAGCAATAGGACTCAAGAGTCAAGGTCAAGCGTGCTTATCGCAAGCTTGACCGATAAGTTTCAATCAGGCTCAAGAACTGTTATTTATTAGTCTTATGCAGCATCATGTATCCTGTGTCACTATCTCACCTCTGGAAGCTCATGGTCACTGTAGATCCCAAGTTCTCTTAACTCCTTCTTAACGTACTCTGGAGTAATGAGGTCGGCAGACGGAGGAGGAATGAAATGACCAAAATCTACTCGGTCCCTTACATTCGAAATACCTCGACCTCTTATCTCTTTCCCAACAAGAATATTGGCAGCAACAAGAAATGTGAGGTTGAAGAGACTTTGCCGCATATGCTTCTCGTCCTCATCATCCTTTTCCATTCTGTACACATATCCTGGGTGAAATCCGAAAACGCGTATGTATGAATGGGCATTATCAAGCTGTTCGTGGCGCACATTACATGCGCGGTGTATCTGTGATCCGTCGCTGTAAGATCGACCTGTATCTCTTGAAATCGACTCGCAGTGACAGACAAGAATGACTTTTGGTTTCAGAAGTGAAAGACACTCCTTTACCGCATCTCGGGCCCGTCTATTGTTAACTGCTTTTGTGTACTCGTCTTCGCGTTCTTGGACCTTTTTGCTGCGAAATGGCTTTGAATCCAGAACAACGGTATTGTCAATAGATCGCTTGTCATTAAATGCAAGTCGGAGGGCGGAATCTACCATCCTCAAGGCTGAAGGGCGAGATTGATCTCCAATTATTTCCCTGTAGTTGAAGCTTTCTTCTCTGTTACCGGGCTCCCGCAAAATAACCGCTAGGTCATCAAATCCGCTACCAAGTTGCTCCATGTTCTCGATAGAAGTTTCGTTCGCTTTCAGCACGCTGGCTAATTCTGAAATTGGGGCAAGATGATCTTGCTTTTGATTGGATCCCGGATATTGAACCTTAAGACTGCTTAATTCTGAGGGCGTAGGTGAACCTGGGTCGCGGGTATCGAAATCGAAGGTAACAGCATGGTCCATGGTATCGGCGCCGGATATCATGATTAGAGTGGGGTATACAGATAAGTAGGCCTCGAAGGACAACAAGCCAAATAAATCAGGACAGCCCAATAAAGGCAATAACTGCTATTAACTACAAATAAAGTAATAATACTAATAATTTATTAGAGGAGGGGAGAATTTAGTTAAAGCTATAATTATAATAAAGCTAGGAAGATGAGAATATTTAAAATGCATTGACAGGAGCGGGGTAAGAAAGTTTGACGTGTTCCAATCATAATCTATCTCATGAGCCAAACCAATGAGATGTCATGTGCATCAACTGAACATGGCATCTTCCCCTCCATACCGTTCCCTACTTTGCACTTTTGGTAGTCATGCAGTTGCGCAACGTCCACCCCAATACTCCAAGGACACGCTTAAGCCGACTTTCAGAGTCATAAGAAGCAGGATCTGCATCATATAATGCGTCTTTGGCATTATTAGGAAGTATAATCACTTTCTGATTGACGTATTTCTTCACCTGCTTCGCAATCTGCCCGGTGACAGTGACCTCCCTGTCCCAGCCATTAGCTAGCATCGCGCCCCATGGCCCAAGGTCGAGGCATGTACCATATCCAGGCTGTGAATATGGAAGAGTTGGCTCGCTGAGGAGATCCGCTGCTGCGTTGTGTCCTGAAAAACGGCCGAGGACAACGGCGTGTTGGCATGACATCAAGGTGACATTGCCTTCTGTGTCAGTAGCGGCATGGGCGGCGTCTCCGGTGGCAAATACGTGCTCGCAGCCGGGAACGCGGAGATCTTGGTCCACATAGAGCCGAGAGAGTGAGTCCCTTTTTGCTGGGATTTGCTGAGTCAGGGGCGTTGCTCGAACGCCAGCGGTCCAGATGACAATCATGGCTTCAATCCGCTCACCAGAGGAGAGCGTCACACTCTTTGCATCGACTGAAGTAACTGAAGCGTTAAGCTTGAGTTCGACCCCAAGACTTTCCAGGGCTTTCATTATAGTGGGACGAGGACCTGCTCCAAGCTCAGGACCAACATCTGGAGCACTTTCAACAAGGACAATGCGAGGGTTCTCAATGTGCTTCAGCAAATTCGGCAGCTCTGTTGCTATTTCGATGCCAGTGAAGCCGCCGCCGCAAACAACCACGGTGTTGCGGGCTTTGCTGACGGGGAGGGACTCAAGACTCTTGAGGTGAGACTCAAGTTTGCTGGCACCAGCCAGGGAGTCAATGTCAAAAGAATACTGTTCAAGACCAGTAACACTCTTAGGTCGCACCACTGCACTTCCGGCAGCTAGGATAAGCCGATCATAACCAATATCGGATTCGGCGCCAAACGGTGATTTGGCATGAACCTTCTGTGTGTTTGTGTCGATAGTCTCGACCGTCCCTTGGAGGAAATCGATACCAGCAGAGCTGAAAAGCGGTGCAAGGGTTTGTTTCATCGTTGAGGGATTGGGCTCGTAGAGGCGTGGGCGGAGAGTCAGCGATGGCTCAGGAGCGATGACGAGAATCTCAATCTCGTGCTCTTTGTTCATTAGCGTGACGAGACGTTTGGCTGAGAAGGCGCTCCAAACTCCGGCGAAACCGGCACCTACGATGACAATCTTGCTTGGCATGTTTATGATAGATTTGATGTACTTGAGCGGTGTTGAGACGAGTAAACAGTCGGTATAGATGTCAAGGAGGCAAGTCTTGGGCTATACTGTAAAGTTGACTGTTTTATTATCTTGACCATAGCATCCTCTCTGACCTCTTTATAGCAAGTGGAATAAAACCCTCTATGTCAATCGGCCATAATAATCCCCCGAGCTGCCGCCGATTATCCTCGCCATTCGCTTGAACATCAGTCGCCGGCTTTCAGTATAACGGATACCCGGCCTCTGAAACGATTACCCGATTACCCGAGCGCTGCTCCGCCCGGACCTCCGATACCTGGACCTACATTAGAGTTAAGATGTATGAGACTTCAGGGTCCTTACTATCAATCCCCTCTGTGATTATGGGGAGGCTGCTGGAGCGCGAGCCATGTGAGAGCATATCGCAGTCTTCGGCCTAGAGCGCTTCAATGAATTACGGGTTCACGGCAAAGCCTTTGAAGAGACTATCGCGATGTGAGATTTATATGACTGTAATTAACCTACTAATAAAATATTGAGCGAAGGCTTGTACTCTGGAGGAGTTATATTAATAAGGCAAGTGTTATGTAGTGACTTTTTGCGGTTCTTGGCCCGTAGGCTGGTATGCACATGACTGAGACAGTATGGTGCACCATTTGTAGGGTAGTTGTGATTTCGCGTGGGGAGCACCTAGACCAATCCCTCGCAAAAATAGCGTTCTGTACGCGAGGGTTGAAATTTGAGTCTGTATTTAGAACACGGATGCACCATGTTGCCGCCTCCAGCCTTGTCCACGTCCCGAACCCGGCCCAGTCATGCATCTCGCGATTTATTACGAATGACCGCATTAGCCACCAGAATGAGAAACTGTCAGTGCTTGGAATGTATGTTTACGATTAACAAATAAGGAATAAGAGTTGTAAATATATCTCAAGGTAATTGCATAATGCGGAAACTAGTTTCTTTCTCTATTCTTCACTCGGGACATATACAGGCTCTTGAGAATAGACTATCCCAAGCGCCGAGAACCCAACGCTCATATTCGCGTTTCTCCAGCTCTGCCAATTTCTCATCATTCACCCTTCTTCGCTTTCTTGGCATTGGATTGTCGTCTAGGGTAGACTGAACAGAGTAAGAAGCTATGTCTTGCTGCGCTTCTTTATCGAGATCATTTCGTAGGAACCGTTCGTAATCCGTCATATTAAAGTTGTAGGTGATGTCAGAAGAAGGGCTATCATTATCCTGACTAGTTGAAGGACTTGAGTATGCTGACCCGGAAGATTTGTTTGGCCGTTTTGCTTCTGAGTCGGAAGAGAATTGATCAAGTTGTTCAGCCGAGTCGCCATGTACTTTTGAGTGAGGTTCTCTCTTCTGTTTATGACGGCGGCGCGATGAGTTGTGAGAAAGATATCCCCTCTTGTCTGACCTCGGGAAGTAAACAAGTGCCGGTATAAACACGTTCTGTAATTCGTCGTCTCGCAACTCTAGTTCTGACGTGGTCCAGTACGGAGTGTGAACAACAGCCACTGTCCTTGGTAAAGTTTGCATTGTTTGATAGGTGATATTGGTTAGGGTGGATGGGGATGCAAAACGCACTAGTTACTGCTTATAGCTTCTGTCATTTGAATTTGCGACTATAACTGCTTGTACAATTCCCGGTAGTCAAAGAGGACAGTCTAAATAGAAAGCGAGGTCCATATGATGCAGGAAAATCCCATCTCGGCCCGAGATGCCCCGTGTATGCGCTTTGTCATTCATCGAGTGAATTTGGCGAGTCAGTAATTCTCCACTAACTAGTGCCTGGAGCCCTCCATCACAATGTCATGCTCTCACTATACATAGTTACATTGCTTATAGAAGGGACAATAAAGCTTGATATGACTTAGGTACTGGGAAAAGCTGCTTGTGAAATTTACTCCCCATCCATCTACTGACAATGTCTTTCAGAGGACCGCACTTGGAACCCTGTAGGTTGACCCCAAGTTGAGCCCATTTGACACTAACCATACCTGGCTAGTAATTGGCAACCCCTCCATATGGAAATGGATTTTTGAGGGTCATGTTGAATTGGGCCATTCTCCAGCAGCTGGTTCCGTTTTATCACGAACTCATGGATTTCACGACAGCACCACAGGCGAGTTTTTATCATTTCACGACCTCAAATCCATCGCCATTGTCGTTTCCTATATCCTCTTTGGAGGCCGCCGTGTCGGACCGGGGCAAAAAATTGCCATCATCGGGCAGAATTCCATTTGGCATCCTGCTGCAATGTTAGCAGCCAGTCGACTAGGTGCTGTAGTCACGCTCTTACCCCCAGGCTCACTGAAGGGTGATCTTGCATACTTCCTCGAAGCCTCGCAGACTTCACTTGTATTCTCAGACGAGGGCGCCCTCGATCAGGTCAGACAGGCTTGCAAAGCGGTTGGGATATTGGAGACAAATATTCTACGACTAGAGGGGCCCAAGAACGAGACCAACACGTTCCATAATCTACGTCAGTGAGGAGAATCTCTTAGTACTACGGCCTACATAAACTTTTGGGCTCCTGAACCTGACAAGTCTTCTCCATGTGCTTTTCTTTCTTGGAGCTCTGGCACTACTGGGAAACCCAAAGCAGTAAGTTGAGTTTTGATTCTCATGTGATTGCATTGCTTCAGACATGTTTTGACTTCTTTCTAACTCTGGTGGCTTCAGGTCCAGATATCTCATGAGAATGCCATCGCTCAACTACGTCAAATCACCAACCTCACACCTCCTAACAGACAGCGAACTGTATTGGGTGTTTTACCCTTTTATCATAGTAAGTCAACCTGGCGGTCAAGATTTCGTTAACTGACATTATGCTAGTTACTGGGTTGATTCACCTGCTGCATTTGCCCATTGTCCTTGAGCAGCAAATGGTTGTAATGGCGAAGTTTAATATGAAACAGATGATGGAGGCCGTTGTAAGGTACAAGTGCGATGAGTTATGGCTGGTTCCGCGTAAGTCACCGTGTTCGTCTGATGCGAGAAACAAGGAACTGACTCGACTAGCTCTGTTGATCCGCCTGCTGAATGACGCATCGGCTCAAGGCTACGATCTGTCGTTTGTAAAGCAGTTCAACACAGGCGCTGCCTCGTTGACAGACCAGGTGATAGCTCAACTGGAGAAGAGGTTCCCGTCTATTGCTATACGACAAGCCTGGGGTATGACAGAGACTACGTCCTGCGTGACGGTGACTCCGCCAATCTTGTCCACTTGGAGCAATGCAAACAAGGTGGGCAAGTTGGTTGTAGAGACCGAGATCCGTGTTGCGGACCCAAGTACAGGACATGATGTACCAATCGGGGAAGTTGGAGAAGTGAGTGACTGTATTAATTTCGGGTTAGGGTTAGAATTGACTTGAGAATTATAGATCTGGGTCAAGGGCCCTCAAGTCACCATGGGATACCTGGATCGTGCAGAGGAAACCGCGGCATCTTATCTAGAAGATGGGTTCTTTAAGACGGGTGACCTCGGCCCTATCGACACGGAAGGTTTCATAATGATTCACGACCGAATCAAGGAGATGGAGACTTATAGGGCTAGACTGTAGGGGATAGCTTAGAAGACAGTCAAGGCACCATTTCTATTGTGAATCAATAGACTTTTTATGGAGAAAAGAATATTGTAACCATGTGTTCTTTGATGCTGACTGCAATAGAGTTTCACCTTGAGCACTTAACCTTATCCCCTCACGATCGAAACAATAGAGCGATGAAATATATAACAATCAGTCTATACTGGCGGAATGTTGGGTTCACCCATCTCTTGGTAGTACTGAATCCTCTGCTGTAAAACCTCCTTCATAACATCCGGGTGGGTACACACCCAGAACTTCCCAGCTGCAATCTGCTCCAATATCGTACGACTCGCTTCATCAACTCCCATGCCCTTGTTCCGCGCCAACTCGGCCATTGACTGTCGATGTTTCTCCCAGGCTGTTTCCCTCGCTGAGTAATTTTGTTTAACACGATCGAAGATGCCAGTATTCAATAGTCCCGGAATAACAGAGCTTATCAGGGTCATCCTGAACCGTTGCCCGTCCAAACGTCATTGGTCAAGTCTGGACTTAGAGAACCCCAATTGGCTGCTGATAGCTTTGAAATTACAGCAGTGGTGGCAGTGTAGGTAGTGCAGTCGTATTCTCTGAGACACACCATGTTGGGTATGTAATGCCCAACACTCCCGATGCCGCTCATTCTGTCGCTGAACAGTTTCTCTCCGGAGCCTGGTGCATACATGGATGTCCTACTACCCTCGTCTTGAACGTCTCGTAACAGACAAGAACAACATTTCACATTGTGAGAATGGCTACTCAGCCCACAGCTAGCGATAAAATTGAGTGGGAAGCTCTGCACCCAGATTCTCCGGGCGATCACTTGCCCATAGGTTCTGGGGTCTTTGATCACTGATACTCGGAATGTTAAAATGTCTTCTGCAAATTCTCCAATTTGACGTATAGCATGTTCCACAATTTTGCTCGCATCATGGAATCAACCGGGACTTGGAGTAAGGAGAACCTGCCGATTAAAGAAGCGAACCAGCTGAAAATGCGACAAGAGCTACCTTTTATAGAATCATTTTGAAGCTAAGACAGTTCGATTACGGGGAGAAAATACAGTACCTAGGACCTCCAACATAAGATGGGCTGTGAAACGCGAGGTGATATGCTCAATGCAAATATATCTATGTCAACGTTGACATTACATGAAGATAAGAAAACTTTACAACTCAGTTCGGCCGCTTCGGGGTAACGGATACCCAGGATTCAAGATTACCCATATATCCGAATGCTGCTTCGCCCAGACATCTGACACATAGTCTAGGCTCTCCATTGTCTGATGTCCTTTCCCGTAGCACACATTCAAATAACTGCTAAACATGGCTTGAAAAAAAGTACAAGTGGCAGATTAGGGCCAATACTAGTACCAAGTATCATAGAATAAAATAATTATCTGCTATGCCATGCGTTGACCAACACCAACGGTCGCTTCCCCTTTAATGCTGTAAAAATCGTCGATTTCTTTCTCATAAAGCTTTAGAGCAGCGCGGCGTGAGATAGTTCCCTTCTCCGTGCGTGGGAGCGGTCTCTTTGGATCCGCAAAAATAACGTAATCTCTGCGCAGGTAGCCTCTCAGCAGCTGGTTCTGATCCGCCTTTTCAATTATATCTCCGAGGTTTTCCTTTAGTTTTCTAATAGTTCCCGAATATCTTGGTGTTTCGTCTTTCAGTTCTACCATCAAACAAGCAAACTTCTGCCCATTTCCAATCTGTTGAAGGTGTCAGTGGTACAGAGTAGCGGTATGTAGTCTCGGCTTCAACATACCATGACACATCCCTTGACATCGGGATGAGCACAGACCATATTTTCCGTCTCAATGGGAGACAACTTTTGGGCATCTTCCAGACAGATAATGTCATTGCTTCTTCCCATATAGAGCCAGAGATTGGGCTTTGTCGGATGCTTGATAAATAAGTCTTTGAGGTTGAATTCCTCTATATCAGGGAAAGTGTGAAAGATTCCTTGATGCAGAGCCCAGTGTTCATTCTTGACGGCACGCTGCTCGAATAGACCCTTTTCAATCTCTGTGTACTCAAACCCCGCATAAGGGTGAAAGGAAACCCACAAGAAGTCTTCCTTGTCTACCAGCATGTCACCCATGAAGAGACCCTCAGTTGTTCCAAAGAGATTGTGAACACGCACTACCTCATTAACCTTGGCGGCAAGTTCTGCGCTCACTGGACCTGGAAAATAGTTGTTAATCTAGTGTCATGCACATAAAAGTGACAACATACCTCCACCAGCGCCTATGAACTTGGAGTATCTGAACTTTTGCAGCACTTCAGGGTGTTGGCCTAGTTCGTTCACGTACACGGGCATGAAATGCCAGATGTCAATCTTGCCATGGTCCGCAAGGGATGCAAGCAGATTCATATCGGGATGCACGCCGACAGGGCCCATGATACTATGGGTATCAAAAAGGAACGTTGCGAAAAGGTTCATGAATATTCCCGGACCCTGACTCTTAATTTAGTTGCACCGTTTCAAAGCTGGGGTGGTTGTCAACACATACATGTAGAAGTACACAAGGTGAGTAGAGCCTATCACCCTTCTCATACAAGGTCGCCCAAGGACGAGTACCGTTGTCACCCTGAAACGGTGGTAAGGTTCGAGCAGCGTCCATAGTAGCGAGCAGACCATTGCTCAGATAGATAGGCTTGGGCAAGCCCGTGGTACCAGACGTGTGAAGGATGCAGAAAGTGTCTCTCATTGCTTCATCATAAGTCTTGGTGTAGGGGTAATCAGGTGCACTGGCTGCGTCTAGAAGGTCTGCTACGGTAGGAATTTCCAAGATGCGTAACTCACGGCTTTGCTGAACCTTCTCGACTAAAGGATACTTAGGGTAATCAACCGGATGAACCCACAGGTTACAATTAGTCGACTCGAGGAGACCCAGAGCAGCTTCAATGCTATTACCTGGTGACAAAAAGAGAACCTGAGCAGTGTTATTACCCACCGGAAATCTCAAGACATTATCCTGGAGGGACAATTCAACTTACTTGGTATCCTACTTTGACGCAGGCCAGATTCAGCAGGAAATAGCGGATGTCATCTTGGCTGGTCAGTATCTGATGGGGTATAAATCTCAAATACTTACGTGGTCCGATATAACCAATCGTTTGGAATGATTCACTCTTGCCAACAAGGCCTTCCAACCACCAGGCGGTCTTGTTCACTGCATTGGCAAAATTGCGAGTAGTAATTTCAGTGAATCCTTGGGAAATGTCGGCAGATTTAGCTATGGAGTAAATAACTCGACCTGGTTCATCTCTGGACATCTCATCCAGGATGCGAGGTATGAGTCTTCTACCGAGTTCTCCAGCTGGTGCCATAGTTTTTATGATTTAGAGATGATTGAAAGTGAAGTGATGCGTAAAGTAACGATGTGAAGTCTTCGATTTGGAAACACAGTAGCATGAGCGGCCTATAAACTCCAGGGAGGACGCGGTATTTCTCAATCCCATAATTCTCTCCATGTATTGACGTGGCCGGATTACAAATGGTACCCAATTCATGTGGATGCATTATGCGACTGCTACGCCATTTCCCGACTGAAAACATGCGGAACCCCGCTCGGAAGGCGTTACAATGCAGGTTGACCACTTCAATAGACTTCGGGGCCGAAATTGCCGTATGGAAAGTTTCCGAGAACACGGCAGTTGTTGGACAGGGATTCATATGTGCAGCAATGGAGCTTCATGGATTCAACTGAATCATGCGTTGCGACCTTTGTCCCTGTGGAGCATCTTTTCGTGTATGCAAGAACTCCTCTGGATTAATAATTATGTTGAGTTTGATTAAGGATCATGAACCTGCCAAGGTATTCATATAACGTGTATGTTGATTTGGTGTCTGTTACGAGCACATCAAGTTAGCAAACTCTGAAGCCACAGACACTGCCGGAACTCTACACAACATCATTTGCTACTCTTCAAGCTATCATTGAACAACATGAAAGAAGTCAAGTGTTCCATGCCTGGCGAGTTATTGCCCCCTCATCACCAAGGTACTGTCAACGAAACTCAAGCTACAGCGACAGAACTGGGGCCAATTTCTGTTTCAGATCCATCCATGACTGAAATTGAAACTCCTACTGAAGACCCTGATTTGCCTCCAGATGGCGGTTACGGATGGGTCATAATCTTTGTTTGCTTTATTCATACATTCTGGATCAATCTTTGGGCCGGGTCCTGGGGTATCCTACAGGCATCTCTCCTTCGAACAACACTCAAAGGCTCCTCGCTAGGTGCCTTGTCATTCGTTGGTAGTCTCGGCGTTGCCTTGGGCCCGGCGCTGGGAATACCCGCCATACGAATAGTTCGTGTCATTGGCGCTCGCGCGGGCATGACCATTGGTATTGTCATCTATGGTCTTGGCTGCCTAGTGAGCAGCTGGATCGTTGACAGTCTCGTGGGTTTATTCCTCGCTTGTGGGGTGTCATATGGTATTGGATCAGCTTTCACCGACACCTTGTATAACACGCTTCCAGTTTTATGGTTCAAAAAGAGACTTGGATTAGCAAACGGCATCGTCAAGCTCGGTGGCAGTTTCGGGGCTCTCATCGGAGCTGTTTCAGTTGGCTACTTGACTGAAGGTGTTGGCGTTGCTTGGACCTTTAGGATATTGGGTATCGCATCTCTCCTTACGGGTATACCCACCGCTTTACTTGTCAAGGATCGTGGTGCTCCCCCAGAGTATCCTGTCAAGTTGTCCGTCTTCAAAGATGCTCATTTCTCATGGCATTTCGCTGCTGGTGCAGTTGGAATCTTCCCCATATATGCGCCCACGTTCTTTCTCCCCTACATCAACAACGCCCTTGGCTTTTCGAACTCTACATCAGTAGCTACGCTTGTTTGCCTTCTGGTATGCATGTCGCTAGGCCGAATTATAACAGGCTTTGCATGCGATAGGGTCGGCTCGATGAATGCTTTATTTCTTACCTCTTTGGTAAATGCGATGTCCCTTTTTGCAGTTTGGCCTTTTTCCTCCAATCTGGGGATGGTTCTGTTATTCTGCATTCTCAATGGCCTATCAAACGGAGGTTTTGCGGTGGCCATACCCACTGCCGTTGGCCGACACCTACCAATCGACGATGCGCCAGGAGCCCTGAGTTTGCTTTTCACTGGATGGGCTCCTGGTATAATCGGTGGAAACGCAATATCATCAGCTCTGATTCAGGTCACGCATGCAGATGTCTCAAAAACCATTGTGCCTTTCCGGCCTGCAATGTACTACTTTGGCGGGACAGCTTTGCTAAGTACCGCTTGCGGTGTTGTCGCTCGTTTGATTTATAGCAGAGATCTGCGAGTTATTGCGTGATAAGACAAGGGTTTGGTGCCAGACATAAGGCAAAGCTAGTTTACATATTAGCCATAGTTTGGGCATGTAAATTAAAGCTCTACTACAGCAAGAAATAATGTAAGAGGAATTACAAATAGCAAGCATAAACTGTAAGCAGTTATATTAATATTCTAGTATCTCTCTCTCCCTTTTTACTTTTTCAGATGAATTTAAACGCTCTCTATGCAGACATTACGAACGGAGTGCTTATAAATAAAGTGTTCAACGCACATATAGTTGATTATAATCCTCTCAAGATAAGATATAGCATATATGTTTACTTGCTGATTATTACTACCTTGGAATTTGTGTCTTAATGCATTTGTGTATTCTTTAGATGCTATACTTGGCTAGGAACCTTGTGATCATTTAGTTTGTATAAGCAATTCTTAAGGCATCAATGTGATAGATTCAAGAAGACACTAGTCCTGTGTCAAGCTAGCCGTTCCACTTGAGAGCATGAATGCCCCTCGACACAATGGGAAAACTATCGTCAGGCTCGGCAGTTGCGGATTGTGCCCAAGGAACAGTCCCTGGAGAAGATGACGACAGGTTGTGAAGCCGGATCGGATCCTTTGTCGGACATGCTACTCTCGACATCAAACTCCTATCAAAACGTTACAAGGGTTTAATCAACTGCCGAAACTTAGTTATCGTCGTGAAATATTTATTGTAACACCAAGTATGCTACTAGCATAACAGACTGTTTAATATAAACCTCACAAGATACCTCTCAACTCACTAGTTTAGCTACTATCAGTCCAATACCACACCTTCAAGAAATCTCACTACAACTTTACTCGTATTCAAAATTCTCTTTTGCCCACAATGGCCGCTGCTGTATCCAATACTCTCCACGTCCTGCCTCAGGCAAGGCCCTCCTCTGCAGGTTCAAGCCACTCTGATATTCTCAGAGTTGACCGGTCTGACCAGCCTTTCAAATCAGCGGCCATATCCCTCGTTTCTCTACCACCTGGAGCCCTGTTTGCCAAAATCACTGAGGCAACTCATGCTCCACGCGCTACCTGGACCTCATTCCAGGTAGGTCGAGATAAGCACATGGAGTTCAACTCGGATATTGTCTTTATCAACCACTCCTGTGACCCCAACCTCGTGGTTGACACTACACGCATGGAAGTTCGCGTGGCAGATGATCGTCATATCATAGAGGGTGACGAGCTTACTTGGTTCTATCCAAGTGCGGAATGGGAAATGGCTCAGTCGTTCCCTTGTGAGTGCGGAACAGAGAGGTGTTTGGTTGCCATTCGTGGCTCAAAGTATATTGAGCCTGAGAAGCTGAAGGGATATTTCTTGAACCAGCATATCAAGGAGCTAGTGGAGGAGAAGCAGTGCAAGTAGTGACATGTCTCTGACTTTCAGACCTTGTTATTAATGTACGGAAGTTCAAATGTCAGACTGGAATCCTCAAATCCATAGTTCATCAATGATAACTAGAGCCTGTTAATACACTGTTTACTATTTATACATAACTAATTCTTTTGAAATAGAAATACAGTTCTATTAAGTTCTGTTGACAGATCTTTTGTCAATAGTTATGCTGTATTCTTTGCTGCCCTGTTTTAGCGACCTAATGTCTATGCTTATGCTTATGGTTTGTGGTTCATCCTATAGCTGTTGCTTCGGAGAATGTTTGGTTGTCGTTGGTCGAACGCGCTGATAAGTGCGCATAAAGAGAGGACAGCAAAACAACCAGGGTTTACCCCTGTAACTCTGCAGGCTCACAACGGCATAAACTTTCGCTTCCATCAAGCTTTGATCATATGGAGCCTTTTATATGGCCCTGCATTGGATTTTGGGAGACAAACATTTTTAGTATGGTTTCAAAAAAAAAAAAAAAAACCTCCGACTCCCCCTCCCGCAAATGTGACTTGAAGATCCTGGTGACCGGCTAGCATCCGGGATCACTAGCACGGCACTTCTAGATGGAAGTTTAGAGTTGACTATGGACGTGGATACCTCGTATTCAACCAAGTCAAGGATTCAACATTAAACTATTATGCAAACAGATGGTTTACGAATGGAACAGCGTTTAAAGGCATTTTTCCCTTCGTCAGAGTCTTACTGGCTAAGAAAGATTATAGCCCCTGCTGGAGATATTCCAATTTGATAGCTTGATGATCTCCAACGCCGGAAACCTTCCGACCCAGACGTTACGAAGTCTAATTTGAGTTCACCGACATTTTGACTTGGTGGAAGAGAGGAGGAATGTAAAAGACACCAACAGACGGTGGAGGCTCGGGCTCAAGATCCTCTAACCCTTGCTCATGAGAAAAATAGTCGGAAAGTCAAATCATTGTAGATATATTCAACTGCATAGTAAGAGACTGAATAGCTAATCGATTTAACAAAAAGATAGAATAGAAAAGCTTGCAGGATAGGTCAGCCTAGGCACGGACTCCAAGTACCTGTTCCATTCCACCAGTCAGGACCGAGTTCTTGTCCTGCTCAGCATGGCCAGCTGAATATGCTCTATACTTAATGCTGGCCAAAGACTGAGCCGTAATTCTGGAGCCATCGGCGTCAACAAATGTCACGTCGTCCCCTGGACGAAGCAGGTAGGCAATAGAATATCTGTGACCCTCATCACTAGCGCGGCCATCTCTGACAACCCGGTGGACACAAGAATACAAGGTTTTTCCCGAGAGGAAACGAAGAGCATCCCCAACATTAATGACGGCATCGTTCTCTCGGGGCTCGACCCACTCCCAATTTCCGTTGCTGGGTTCAACCACCTGGAGTCCCCACTCATCACTGAAGAGAATCGTCAGGGATCCCAGATCAGTATGTTTCTGATGAGTAAGTTTGCCAGGATAGCTGAGCATGGCAAGGATGGTATCGGACGATTTCTCATGGTCATGGTACTCCAGGAACTGACCGGGAACACCGAGAGCCTGGGAGTAGCAGTCTAGAAGAACGTTTACTACACGTTCGCAAAGAGCCACATAGTCAGGGATAAGGGTTCCAGCCTTCTTGAAGACAATTGGAAGAGTAGAAGCAAGATCGGTTCCCAACTCGTGGGTCCCGATCTGTTTTTACAAGTCAGCGACGAGGAAGCGCAACGGGTGATATGACTTACAGCAAGATGCTCAAAAGATTCATCAGGGCAATTGGGGTCAACGGCAGTAAAAGTGCCCTTTTTAACGTATCTTAAAATCATGTTAGTACTGCATCGTCAATATTTACAGTCTACTTACCCTCGAGTAGGCTTGCCCTTGTTGTCGAGTTGCTTGATGTCCTCGGGCTGACTGAAATATTCTTTCATTACCTTGAGAACCTCTTTCTTCTTCTTGGGCAGACCAGCTGCACCACTATTGTCAAAGTCTAGGTAGAAGAAGCCAGCTGTGCGGCTTGCAGCCATGAGCTTTGCAATCTCTTTCGCATCTCGTCTCTCGAGAGCAGAGTAGTTGATTGTCTCAATGGAGGCAGTTGCAATATCATCAACAGCAGAAGGCATGATGAGCTTTGTTTCAATTTTTTGAAATGTAGAAAAAGGTGATAAAATCTCTGGAAAAATGATATACAGTTTCACACTCTTGTGTAAGTCCTGTATTACCCTACGTAGAGCAATCTTTTTAGTTTATATATTCAGAGTATGTAACTATAACATAGACTCCAAACAGTTCAATTTCATCTTCTCAGGCGTCGATGTCATTTCTTTTCCGGCTCATTTGCCGAAATTTGATGCGTATGAACACACGAAACTCACCCTTGTGAGTACGGACTACCGAGAACATCATGCCTCTGCATAAGAGAAACTATCGCTCGTACGATCATGGACTTATGCTGCACATGGATAAGAAACTTAGTTCATGTCCCAAGTGATTTATGATAAACTGACGTAAGTGGACCTGGGTCTACGAGGACCTCGTTTGCGTTAGGCATGAATAGACAGGCAACTACCGACTTCGGCAGATGGAATCGGAAGCAGACATCCGATATCAAGTATACACAGATGCAACGGAACGTCCAAAAGTCATCGGGTATAATGTGCATCTCGAGATTTACATCCACTGAAACTACTGTGCCGTGTCCGGGCTGAGCGTGAAGAGATGCGGAGCCAAGTCTCAAGGTCCCCAAACATGATAGGGTTATTCATTCAACTATTACGTGGAAGTATGATATATTTCGAAGGGTAACAGTTCTCGATCCAACGTCCGAAGCATTATGATGCTACTGTAACGTTGCTTTATCGGATTACACATCTTATTTTTTGTCAACGTGCAACGGCCGACCTTCGCGCTAATAAGCATATCGCATTTAAGAATTTCTTGATAGCTGATACGAGATTCGATATATGGCAGTGTCCTGTATTCTTCCCCGCTCTCCTCGTATCTTCACATCCTAGTTCTGTTCCGTTACCATTTCAAACCACTTTCTCAGTTTATGAAATAATGGCTATCATTTCTCTGTTGCTTTCGCCTTGGGCGCCTTTAACGGTGCTCTTCTGCGGACTGTTGTTCTATTTTATCCCTTACTTCTACACTTACCGTCAGTTACGAGGCATTCCTGGCCCGTTGCTGGCTCGTTTCTCAAACCTTTGGCTTATGTATATTTGCCGACGGTCCAAGCGTTCGTACACTGTGCATGATCTCCATGAGAGGCTCGGACCCATTATCCGGATACAGCCAAACCATGTTAGTATCGTTGATGAAAGGGCCATTAATCTCGTCTATGGCCATGGGAACGGCTTGGAAAAATCGTTAGTTGCACACCTCTTGCTCATGTCCTCCTCTTCTCACTCTGCTTAGGGCCTGGTATGATTCTTCAATCTCCCTCACTCGCAGCATCTTCACTGCTAGAAAGCGTGCCGAACATGCTCGGAAGAGACGTTATATTGCCCATAGCTTTGCTCCAAAGTCGTCTCGTGCCGCCGAAGGGTCCGTCGTTGGCAAAGTCAGGCTTCTGGTTCAGAAATGGGATGAGATAATCGATAAGGGACCCCATCTTGACGGATTCACACAACTTGAATGCAGACGGTGGTTTACGTAGGTAGCTCGAGACAAACGGCTGGCATTGGCTAACTCCACCACCAGATACATGTCTTTTGACATCACCGGTGACCTTCTTTTCAGCGAGCCATTTGGAATGCTTGAAAATGGCTCTGACTTGGTCATGGTTGAGAAAAAGCCGGGAAGCAAGGTGTCTTACGTGTCCATGATGAACAGTCTTGCACAGAGGAGTGCCGCCGTCGCCACTTTGGGCGTCTTGCCATGGCTAAAGCCATACGCACATCACCTCCCTGATCCTTTTTTTCACAACGGAATAGACGGGTTACAAAACTTGTTAGGTGTGGTTTGCGCTCATGTTAAGGAACGCATGGCCGCAGCACAAGACCATCATGATGATTGGCTTTCACTGCTCCTTCAAGCGCGGGACGAAAGGGGGGAATTTCTCAAATTCGAAGAGATTGCTTCTGAGTCATTGACGCTGTTCATGGCAGCTATCGAGACGGTCAGCAACACGCTCTCTGCAATGATGTACTACCTGGCCAACTCACCCTCTTCTCTTCAAAAGTTACAAACTGAGCTAGACTCTGTTGATCCTGGAATTGTTGCTCCTTTTACAGACATCCGAACCCTCCCATATCTGGATGCTGTCATCAATGAAACAATGCGTCTTCACAGTGTCCTCGGCATTGGCCTTCCTCGAGAGGTGCCTCCAAGTTCTACAGGTATTCAATTCGACTCTTACTACTTTCCTCCGGGAACGGTTTTAAGCGTTCCAATTTATAGTATCCACCGGTCTAGAGATATATGGGGACAGGATGCAAACGAATTCCGGCCAGAGAGATGGGAGAAACTCTCAAGCCGTCAGAAAACTGCTTTCATGCCATTTGGTCATGGTCCGGCCGCATGTGTTGGACGCAATCTTGCAGAAGTTGAGATGAAAGTTATTGCAGCAACTTTGATAAGGAGGTACAGTTTCTGCATGAAGGATTCTGAGGTTGATTCTACTGAAGGAACTACACGCAAGCTTATTAAAGTCATCCTTGGAATTAAAAGGCGGCAACAGCAAAGGGGGTCAGTGATAGATATTTAATCATACTAATAGATGATTGTACAGGTTAGGTAGTTGTTCTTGTTCATGTCAACAAGTAGATTGGCTCACAATGAATTTAATCCGGATCAGCAATCATGCTGTAGTAATTGGTCAGGCATTTTGGTATCATGTCTAAATTGTGAGCTTGATGTGTTATTTGCAGTTGAGGCCTCTGGCTGGAAGTATATATATGCCCACACGAACTCAGAATTTAATCCGATTTAGTGTAAAGACCCCATTACCTGGCTTTATGACGTTAACTGATCAATTGAGGTCCAGCCCTACATATTGAGTTAATAAGGATAGGGCTTGTTATCTGGTCTGGCATCTTAATTGAGTCCTTAGCACTCTGATCACGCATGAGAAAACTGGGTTGGAACCCAAGGCTGGTATTAAAACGGTTTCCGATTGTATTCCGGAAGCGTTAGCTAGATTTAAAGTCTTAATAGAACATCTTAAAAATACACTTTAGGTAGCATGCCAACAGCATAACCATTAGAAACTTTATAGCGTGCGATTAGATAAGTAGTATACCATAGCGTTGAAAGACCACGACATGTGTCGGCCGGAAAATCCTTTATCAGCTCAGAAATCACATCAAAGCTCACCGCAATTGCGGGGTTTGCATGGAAATTTGCATCCTCATCACTATCTCTTTCGATACAATTGTATAATTGCCAGGCGCAATATCAGCCCAGATCTTACTATCGATTAAGGTATAACCGACTGCGCAACAATGAGAGACAAAACCAGCGAAATTGAGTCTCGGTCGGAACTATCAGGCGAGACTTCATTGGGCCGCACCTTGACCGAGTCTGAGTTGTTGAATGTCTTTGACCAACTCGTTAAAGATGGTCTGATACAATACGATTACGCATTCACAACGGAAAACCGATTAATAAACGGCATACGCGTGAGCTGCCATTCATCACTTGTTTCATGCCTCGATACTAATTTTATAATACCAAGTTTGAATTCCGCATTTCCAAGGCTTTGAAGCACAAGCCTAGCGTCGTACATGAAGCTGTTACTTTGCAAAGCCTCGCCAAACTCAAACCTAGGCCTGGAAGTGACATTAACACCATTGGTACCGAGTTATGCAATTTAGGGGCAGCTCATATTCTTGCATTCAATGGGTTTTCATCCTATCGACCTCATTACCTGATTATTACTGCCAATGGATACAAGAGACAGCGCGAACCACTGGATATTGAGGACTTCCGCGCCATCAATGAATTTTTGGAGAGCAATGACTATCTTGTTTTCTATAATTGCAAAGCTGAAGCGAGTTGCAGCAGAGATCACAAACATCTCCAGGCGATCCCCAAATCATCTTTTGACGGCGAGCCATGGTTTAATATAGACCATTGTGGAGATTCTATGCCATTCAGTTACTACGAGAGGAAGTTCACGCAAGAGCCAACCGCAGACACCATGTTGGAGGTTTACAAGGAGGGCTTGCAGCTGGTTGAACGTTCCCTGGCCCAAAAGACAACCAAAGATTATGGTGCACCACCTCATAATATGATAATGGATAGAGAGAGAATGGTTATCATTCCTCGGCGAGTGGCTGGCATTGGACGACTGGGGGCTAACTCGTGTAATATGCTGGGCATGATTTGGGTAAAAAGCGAAGAGGCCATGCATGAGTGGATTGAAGTAGGGCCTGACGAAATCATGGCTGTTGGAGGTGTGCCCAAACGAGATGATGTTTGATCAAAAACCTGTGCAGTGGTATAAGTATAGCGGGATAATGTTGAAAAGATGTCGGTACCTAAATGAATCTTGGCCAGGGATTCCCCACTAACTCATGAGTACAAGGCTGGTGTCGAAACAGTTTCTGGTTGTAGTAATTGAATCGACACTAAATTAAACGAGAGCACTATGCCATTATAGCGGATCTAGTGGATTTAGATTTCATCTATAATTGGCAAAGCTGCTTTCTGTTACTTCTGGGGCAGCCGATTACCCGGCCACTAAGACGGAAACAGAAAGGTCTGCTATATCTAACATGTAGAGCAAGAATGGGAATGAGGCTTAGAACGATGAGGACTCTATGTATCGACGTCATGAGATAAGCAGACGGGTAAATCGATTCATTCATTGAACATATAAAACAGCCTCGCTGCCACGTCTCAGAAGTAAAACTCTGGGTCAAAAGCAGGTTAAATACTTTACCTTTCTGACCTTTCTTTCTTAGACACTATGCATCTGCCCAAGACCTTCAACGCTGTGACGTTGCTGTTATCTACAATAAATGGTGCAGCTATGAAAATCCCGAGATCTTCCTCTGATGCCCAGAGACTCGCAGACCCAAACTATGGACCCATTCCAGCAGAAAGTCCTCTTTACAGTACATACCGTGGAAAAGCACCACCATTTCCCGGCAATATCACAGATCCAATCTTGCCGACCAAAAAAGGCAAGCCGGGAATTGATGATCTGGTCTGGCAGAACCTCCTCTCGGCTGAATGGATCATCTTCTCATTCTACCAACAAGGAGTAGAGGCCTTCAATAAGACCTCTTTCATCAAGGCTGGTTACCCCAACACGACTTATGATCGAATCCAGGAGATTCGTGATAATGAGGCTGGTCACCTGCGCATTTTCCAGGATTTGATTTCAGAGACATCGTTGAAGCCTGGTGCCTGCAAGTACCAATACCCATTCCATGATCCAGAAACGTTTCTCGCTTTGGCCACTTTTATCGAGATCTCCAGCATGGCTTTTCTTACTGGCCTTGTTCAGATGGCCAAACTGCCTGCGTCACGGGGTGCTATGACGGCTATCGCGGCGGTCGAGACACGACACGAGACATGGTCACTTATTGATATCTGGAACGTCAATCCTTTCTCGGGACCGGCAGACACGGTCTTTCCATACGCCAACCAGATTCTAGACTTGACAAATGGCTTTGTCATCAAAGGGAGCTGTCCCAGAGAGAATCCCGTCTATCCCAACCCACGCCAAGGTCTTCCCTCGCTTAATGTCAGACCCATCCACAAAACTGTTACACCTGGAAGCACGATTGCTTTCAACTTCACGGACAATGACACCTTGCCAAAGTTCAAGAAGAATTGCCAGTACTACACCACTTTCTTCCATGGACCTTGGAATATCACGGTGCCAATTGACACCAAGGACTGGTCTGAGAAGAAGATCATTGATGCCAAGATTCCAGAGGCTTTCGAGAGTAGAGGGATCATTATCGCTGTTGTGACGGATACTATCGGTGCGCCCACGAAGGACACTGTACTAGCAGGCCCTGTGATTATTCTTCAGCAGCCAGCTGAACTTGGTGCGGAACTCGCCCCAATTGTTTGAAATGGAGATGTTGCCAAGGCCGTTGTGAATCAAGGTCTTACTTATTTTGCCCTTCAAATGTCTAATCGTTCTCATCTCCGACTTTGTTAATTTCAGCTCCAGCTTTTGGCCAAGGTGAATACTTAGGTAACTAGTTAAAAACTATCATAAAATCGACACAATTAAATCCTAAAATTGAAAAGAGCAGTAAGGGCCATAATCCTTATATCTACCTGATCCAATGTTTGTTGGTTCTCTGTAGTGGCGAAGCGGCTCACT
This sequence comes from Fusarium algeriense, assembly GCA_002982035.1. Taxonomy (NCBI): domain Eukaryota; kingdom Fungi; phylum Ascomycota; class Sordariomycetes; order Hypocreales; family Nectriaceae; genus Fusarium; species Fusarium algeriense. The sequence continues at coordinate 21,637 of PVPY01000578.1, forward strand.
TGCAAATTTAGGCTACCGGGTAGGGTGCACGCACCAAGATGAGATAAGGTACAGTAACCCATTCACGGGCAACCTGACAAGGACTGTAATTGACTTCACTTATTATTCCACTTCTGTAATTAACATTTTACCTTTTAGGTAGAATATTGAGACAGTCTCAAATTCAACAATTAAATAACAGTGGCTGGTATCAAGTTGTCTCTATATAATAATTATTTGGATACAACTGAATCCTTTGCCACCTTAGCATCAAGCCATTTCCTAATAACAGGCCCAGCAACAACAGCGACAACAGACACAACAGAATCCACGAACCCAACCCCCCTCTTTGGCGACGTCCCAGTCATAGCAGCAAAAAGAAGCGCAGCTTCATACTCACTACAAATAACAAACTCATTCTTATCCACTCCCTTTATGATATAATCAGCAACTTGTCTAGACGAGTGAAGCTTTCTCATAAGCTCGCTCATCGGCGCGGTGGTTCCATCAAGTTCTTTTGTCAACTCAGGCTTATTGCCCATTTCGTCCATGAATGATGGCGAGATAAAATTGGATGGGAAGCTTATGTGGACAGAGTACTTTGATGTAGGGCCCGAATATCGCTTCAATTCGGAGCGGAGTGTGTCGGCTAAAGCTCGTACTGCGCATTTGGCAGCTAGTAGAAGTGTCAAAAAGTGATGCTTGGTAGATGTATAGGTTTTTGACTTACGCGTGTACGCAACGTAGCCAGGGAATGCTACAAAGGCTGCTGCACTGCTGATGAAAACCAGTTTTCTGCGTTTAGTGCTCTTCTTGCCGCGATTATCTGACTTGGATCGCTTGTCATCTTCTATCCATAGTTTCAGCATTGCTTGGGCTGGGTATGCGCTCGTCAAATAGTTGTTGGTCATGCATCGCTGGACATCCGAGGGATCAAGGTCAACTAGAAACCCGAGTTCGTTGGTAGTACCACCAGCCACGCAGTATAGAATATCTGGCAGCCTTGGTTGAGACGTGAATGATGATTGGATCTTTTAGTTCCATCAGAACAGATCAGACTTGACAGGAAACTTGGTACCTTGGCTGGATCTGTTAAGTCGAGTGACTCTATGGTTATCTCTTGACTCTGAGATCGTCTCGCGGTGAGAACCTCTTCTCTCGCGAGCTCGAGGTTTTGTTGTCTACGAGCAAATATGGTAATGTGACAACCTAAGCTGTAATTAGAATCATTGAAAGAGAAACCGTGGATTGACAAACCTCGTCTTGCCAAGGCTAGAGCTAGTTCCTTTCCCAACCCAGTGGATCCACCAGCAATAAAGACTGTCTACAGTAGAATAGTCAGAGGAGTACATTCTTGGTAGTTGATTTTCTTACTTTGCCAACCAGGTCTTTCATTGTTTTGTTGTCGGTGTTAGTACGAATCTCATCATTGTCAAATTGCAAAACTCCGCAAGATATAACCCCCGATTTGAGAACGGCTCGGGATTACAAGGTACCATATCAGGAAGGGAGTTATGTACAAAGGAACTGACCAATCAGTGACCCTCTGAGAGCTTATCAACTGTTGGTCGTTGAATTATCATTGCCGTTATATCCGGAGTTTCAGAGGTCGGCCGCTTGACTGCATCCCATACTGTCTCCTCATTGGTTCACCAGCCATGTCTTGGACCAATGTCACTACTCTACGGCCCGAAGGCCCCGACCGAATGTCATCATTTCGGGGCTCGGAACCCTCAAGTGTGGGCGGAGGAAATGAGAAGGGTAATTGAGACAACGCGAAGAGCGTGGTGGAAGACGGGCCAAACATTTTCTCGGATCGCTTGGAATGCATCTGAATGAGGTGCTGCGGCATGTAAGGGACATGGCTAGATGCGTGATGTGATTAGAGCGCATATGCTCAATTATCTGACTCAAAGGAGGGTGAAAGGCTGTTTCATGGCTAGCGCACTGTTGGCGGTGTGCAGCCTGTACACGACGCGCTGAACCAACAGTGGTTTGTCATGTTACCAACAGACGCCAATCTGACACAGTGAACAGCTTTGACAGAATCTCATCCTGTAACGAATTCTCTGCCAAGGTTCATCGTGTCAAGATTGCCCCTTCGTTCTCTCTTCCTCGAAATCATTTCATCGCAACACCATTCACCATGTCTAATAACGTGAATCCGACTCTATTTGCAAACTGCACAGTCTCAACGTGCCCCTTATCGACGTCCTACTACAACTACAGCGTCAACCTGGCTGCCAATGCGGCATTTGTCGGTCTTTTCTCTCTTGCCCTCATATGGTTTCTCGGTGTCTGGATCTACACACGACGCGGTTTCTGGTTCATGTTTACCATGGAGCTGGGGGTTATAACTGAAATCATCGGTTACGCTGCTCGTATCTTCTCGTGGAAGAATCAGTGGGACCAAAACGCGTTTCTCGCCCAGATCGTCTGCATAACAATCGGCCCAGCTTTCTTGTCGGCTGGCATGTACCTCTGCCTTGGACGTATTGTTGTCATCTATGGAGAAGAGAACTCTCGGGTTCCAGCAAAGTGGTATACAAGAGTAGTGAGTAGAACCTGTCTACATGCTATTTGCTTTACTGACTCGCCTTGTAGTTCATTCCCTGTGATATCTTGTCGCTCATCCTCCAAGCTGCAGGCGGTGTCCTTGCGTCCGTGGCCCTTCAAAACAACGAGTCGCTTACGACCGGTGATAATATAATGGTTGCAGGCCTTTCATTCCAGGTCTTTACACTCCTCGTCTTCATCGGCCTCTGTGCTGATTTCATGTGGTGTCTGCGGCGGAGAAAGCGAGAGCTCGGTGCCGCCGTCGTCCTACCCCAGGATCCCGCTCTAACGCGTGTCCGTGACTCGTGGCAGTTCAGAGGGTTCACAATTGCTCTGGGGCTTGCTGTTGTATTGGTTCTCTGGCGTTGCTCATACAGAGTTGCAGAGCTGAACCAAGGTTGGAACGGGCCAATCACCTTTAAGCAGAATCTGTTCATAGGCATGGAGCCAGTGTTGATCACGGCTGCGGTGTATGCGCTTGCTTTCTTTCACCCTGCGCTCTGCATGGGGGAAGCCATGAGCCAAAAAAACAGTTTGACTCTGTCGAAGTTTATGAAGAGCAGATTGTGATCCTAGATCAGGCTCGCCTGTTACTCTCCAATGACAAGGAATTGTTACTTCAGCAGAGAAAGAGAATCCAATAGTTATTGTTTATAAGTTTGTATCCCCTGTTTAATACCTGTATTGTGTCTTTTTCTTCTGTCTCTTAAACCTCATTTATCTCTAATAAGTGTATCCCATGTGTAGTGTCATAGCATATAAAGACTTTAGATCACCTTAAAATGGAAACGTTGCCTAACCCTGATTCTCATCATCCTGCAACTCCAAGGCCCAGTGCTGCAAATCCAGATCTGCAAAATTGAAGTTGAGGTTGGTAGCTGGGTGACCTATGACGCTAGACTCCAGCAAGGCTAATGAGGTTGAAGAGCTATTAAATCCATAACTGTAAGGCGTGGCGCACGACGTAGAAATCGTACTCGCCGCTGAACCTGATCCCAGACCTTGAGCCATCGGATTCATGAGATGGAGTAGTGAGGGTTGGTCTGACATCATCGAATCGGTATGGACGGATGCAGACCACGCTCCAGGACTGGATCGATTGGAGCATAGGCTCAATGTGATCTCGGCGGTTTTTAATAGCTTCATTATGGCGGCATTGGCCTCTGCAATCCGAGAAATAGATCTTAGTATCGCGACGAAAGACATCATAAGCTCAGTTACCGTGTCTGTCGACTGCCCTGCCTTGTTTGTTGTAATAAAGGAGCAGAGATGTATAACGCTAACGGAAGCATAACTGACCAATAGCCTGTGCAATTAGTGCTTAGTGAGATAAATTGCAGCTGGAAAAAAGGTCGTAAAACATACCGGATGACGGTCAGATGGTTGCCGAGTCCTGTATTCTGACTCCAAAAATCAATAAACAGAGATAGACATTTTGAAGCAGTATTCACGACTTCAGCCTCTGCGTCGATTCTCCAATAGAGGAGGACTTTAAGTGCGGACACCACGATTCCAAGTTCCGCCTTTGCAAATATTATATCTTGGTGAGTTTGAACATCATCAAGCCTGTGCTCAGCAGCAAACGTCTCCAGAATTTGTGTCAGATTAGAGACACTCTGTTCGACTCGAGTGGTTGATAGGTCGCCAGAATCATCAGAGTAGAGCTTCAGGAAGATCCTTTCCTCGATCTGACTAAGTTTGGCGCGGGCAAGTAGGCCAGGGTCGATGGCAGTATTGCCTGTATGACAGAACCAGACTTCAGGATGCCGCAAAGGGACCTGAGGGTGCTGCCCGTCGATCCAACATCTTGATATACCTAGTATGTATAAACAAAGGAACACATTTCGTCGCTCTTGAATCTCTTCAGCTGTGTAACCCAGCGATGACTCCAGCTGATAGAGTCCCAGCGGCTTGGCTCCCGTAGTAGCCAAGGCGAGAAACAAGCTGGCGCGTTCAGAACCCCAATGGATCTGTGCAACCAGATACTATGTTTCGTTAGTGTAACAGATCAGTTTATTAGCCTCGTTCAAACATACCAAAGATAGTAGAGCTTGTATGTTACTTAGATGCTGCATCATGAGCTCCTGGAGGTTGTGAACAGCCCACGTTGCGTTGGCTAAGAAGTATTTGACAAGCTCTAGATCAATAGAGCTCCAGTTGGATCCAGAGTGTGCTGAAGCTGAAGCTATCTTGGCGGTCAAGATGAGAATAGCCAGACTATTAAAGGAGATGGCATGAGCCGCATACGGTTGTTGTGTCGATGTCCGCTGCATATCGGCGATGAAGTCTCTGAAACGGGTTTTTGACCATATCGGCATATGTGGATTGATGTTGTCGAAATATGGATCAATCAGAGGTTGAAGAATACCAAGAGGAGGTGTCGTAGGTGGCGATGAGCCTCTCACTGAGGGGATAAATTCTGGCTCACCCACGACTTGCAGGAGCTTGTCTTTGGCGACTATAAGTTCACTCTTGGGAATGCCATGGTGAAGAGCTGTTTGACATAGTGGAACGACAATGGAATGTGTGAAATTGTTAATCAAGGAGTCCAATGAGGTAGGTCCAACATATTGTTGTGAGCCATCTGCACGATTCAAAAGACGAAACTGTCCAGGTCGTAGTTTCATACCTCGAGGTTGCGATGACGGTGTTGAAGAAGAAGAAGCTGGTGTATGTGTCGATAAATCCATCGCCATATGGTCTGGGGAAGCCCATATAGCTGGCGTGAAGAGCGAAGTGCCAGTTACCCTAGAGTCCAGTCTCGCCAGACTAGCTTGGATATCCGACATGCACTTTTCCAGCTGATCAATGCGGCCCTCGAGTCCCGCGACGGCATTGTTGCTATAAGCCATAACTGTCAATATAGATTGCATATGAACGTCACCTGATATTCTAGGAAGAATACCAGCTTAGATAACTCACAGCATCACAGTCTGGCTTGGTCTCTTTCCAGAACCTGACCACTCGCATTCGATACCGAGCCGGGAGCAGTTGGAGCAGTTGGGTCGCTCCCTACCACACCGTATTTTTTTGATGCGGCATTGATCGCATACTTTAAATGATTATGCATTTCAGCTGCATGACATGAGAGTTTCATCATGATGGCCAAGACTTACCTGGGTATTCCTTGGCAGCACCGAGATTCCGCTCTGTTCTGTCATTGGAATCATCAAATTTGGGGCTCGACATATTAATGACGGGTCCACATACGTTACACCGCTGGCAGCTGTACTAGAACGAGAGAGAAATGTTCAAGGCGGGTCTTTTTGTACGACACATGGAATTAACTGTACAGCGCAGATGGCACGATTGTTCTGATGAGACAAGAGGGATCTTTGAATCACCATGCTTATGCAAACCTACCCTATGCAAACCCTGCTTGACTACTGAATAAGCGGCCATGCTCGTACGGTCTCTATCATCAATCAACGACACGAGAATCCTACACGCACTCGGAGTTATCGCAACGGAGTTGGATAGTTGCGGACCCCAGGAGCCCTAGGAGAATAAGCATTTTTAAGGCACAGATCTTATCAAAAGTAGTAGGGTGCGTGGATTATCGGAGGTCATGAACCGGGATTACAGGAGGCGAGCCAACCCAACCCCTGTCATCCCCAACCAACTTGCTCACCAAGTTTTTCTAGTTGCCGGTCTCCCGAGCGGCCCGTCCGCTTTCTCACCTAAGCTAAACTTACTCGTACGAGTTAACAGCAATCTTGGAGGGGTCCAGCTCGCTGACATTGGCTGCTTGAGCCATCTTGTACACCTCCCGCATGGCGCTCGGCACTTTATTACCGCCCGTCTCACCATCCTGAAGATCAAGCATTTCCCCCGCCCATCTGATGACAGACGCTGCGAGCCCCTCAACCTGTTTATCCGTGTTACCCGCGTGAATGATGATTCTAACTCTGCCTGTGCCTCTTGGGACAACAGGAGGGTCAATTGGTGTTGCATTGAAACCATCGCGAAGAAGATGCATGACGAGAAAGTAATTTTGACCTTGTCGTGTCCAAACAGGAAGAAATTGCGTGACAAAAGGTCTCGATTCTGCATTCTCGCTTAGAGGAATGCTGCAGATGCCTGCATCAACAGCATCTTGCCAAGTCTCATCCTCTCTGATAATGTCGCAAAACATTTGGACAAGCTTTTGGACTCGATCTTGTAGCTGCAATACGACACAAAAATCAGCTTCATATGCAATGTTGGGCCAGGATAGTAATCCACCGGGTAAACAACCTGGCTCACACTCTGACGACGTTGCAGTCTGACAGTACGTACCTGTTGAGTCCTCCCAGACTCCATCAGCTCATATCCCGCGCGAATCGCTGCGACCATGGGAAAGGAAGGGGCGGTGGTGAATATGATGGGCCGAGCAAAATTGATGAGGGTTTCAAGCACACTGGAACTGCCGAGTATGGCCGCTAAATCACTTCGTTAGCTCTGACAAGATTCCGAGACGTAAGCCGCATGATAATGAGGATGACGACATACCCCCTGTAGCCCCAAGTCCTTTGCCGTAAGTGTGCAGGCGAATGGCAATCTCTTTCTCCAATCCCAATTCACAAACGAGGCCACACCCTTTATCCCCAATCAACCCTGTGCTATGGGCCTCATCGATTATAATCTGTGCATTACCTGCGGGAAAAAGTTCTTTGAGGACTTCGACAATGTCGATAAGCGGAGTCACATCCCCGTCCATGCTATAAACTGACTCAACAGCCACAAGGACGCAGCGCGATCCATCGCGTATAAGCGATTGAGAGTTTTTGAGTTCGATAAGGACATCTCGCAAGTTCTCAGCACTATTATGCTTGAATGGAACTTGCGTCAATGCCAGACTGGACTTCATGCCATCATGCGCACTCGCATGGATGAGTTCATCATACACAATGGCATCTCCCGGGCGTGGCACTGCCGAGAATATGGCACAGTTGGCGTCATATCCCGACCCTACCAAGAGGGCACCTTCAGCGCCATGGAACTCTGCGATCTTCTTCTCCAGAGACTCCATGTAAGCGTTGTTTCCATCAGACACTCGTGATGCTGTGCTGCCAACAGAAAAATTCGGGTTCTTCTTGATTTCCTCCAGGAATGCATCCCGCAGAAGCCCAGAGGTAGCAAGAGATAGAAAGTCGTTGGATGAAAAGTCAACTTCTTGCTCGAAAGTGTGCAGTGTCATGAGGTTGTTATCGACACGACGTTGGTCAAGAGCAAGCTCCAAGTTACGTTGAAAAGGCGATGCATCTTTCATGCTGCTGGCCTTGGGTTTCTGGCCCTCGAGCCATTTCCGGATCTGCCCAAAACCCTGGCGCATGTGCATGGCGTCACCATTCTGAGACATGGTGGCTACTGTTGGGTCTGACGTGGGGTAGACCATAGGACTACTTTGAGAGATGATTAGGAGTAGAGCTTTAAAATTTGCTGGGGTAGTGATGCAAAATTCATGGTACTTATTTAGTCAGATCAACAAGCCATAAGCGTAAGCCTTTGGAGTGTTTCTGCAAATGGCTTATCCAATACCATGTGATCGGCTTCCGGTACCCGCCTTGATAAGGTAGTAGTTATGCCGCATCAGCTTACAGGAGGTTTCTGACCCAGAAAACAAAAAAGGAAACAGTTGAGACGGAAGTGAGTGACATTCACCCTGAAATGGACTTCACTTCGTATATGCAGATGTGTTTGTACTAGATCCCTGTTCCCGGTCCGCTTACCCGAGCTGTTGGGGGTTTATGAGAGCCTTATCAATGTTATCATACAGCTTGAGTCTCTGATTATCGCTTCGAGACTTTTGCTCGGTTAATCCTCTTCGCTGACAGCTTGCATCAAATTTCACGCCACAGCGGGCATAAGACGGGATCCGCGATACAATCTCATCTATCAGATTGTTTGAATCAATTGATATATCTATTTCTGGCAGGTTGACGGGATCCGTGCCCGGATAAGGCCATCAGCTCAGGTTTATCAGGATGAAAGGAGGATTGAGACAAGAATCAAGGGGAAGGTATATAGAATACAAGAAACACGTGCGGTTGAGTTCATAGAAGCAAACAACGACAGCCATTTGAAGAAATAGAAGGTTTCTTTTCATACACTACCTCTACTCACTTGTACATACTCTACTCACAACATTCAATCTGGAGTCATCATGTCTCACACAAATGTCAACGGCTCCAATGGTGTCAACGGCCATGCTGCCATGAACGGACATGACTTGGCCAATGGCTCTACCAATGGCTATAGCACCACCAATGGCTATAACACTACCAATGGCACCCATACAAATGGTAATGGAGTGCACCAAAACGGACACACGAATGGTTACACACCTAGTGTGGACTCTTCCTCTCCGTCTACCGAGCCCATCGCCATCTGCGGCATGTCAGTCCGTCTCCCAGGTGGCCTACACTCACCCAAAGACTTTTGGGATTTTCTAGTCTCCAAGGGCGATGCTCGTGGACCAGTCCCTGAGTCAAGGTACAAAGCATCGTCCTTCTGGTCTGAAACCGTCAAGCCCGGCACCGTCAAGACAGAGTATGGCTACTTTCTCGACGAGAGTATAGACATCGCTAGTGTCGATACCTCGTTCTTTACTATGCGCAAAGCAGAGGTCGAGCGTGCGGATCCTCAACAGCGTCAGATGTTGGAGGTTGCGAGGGAGTGCCTTGAGGATGCGGGCGAGTTTGACTGGAAGGGGAGACCTATTGGTTGCTATATGGGCAGCTTTGGGGAAGATTGGACTGAGATGTTTGCCAAGGAGGCTCAGCAGTATGGATTGTACCGCGTCACGGGATACGGAGACTTTATGTTGCCTAACCGAGTCTCGTATGAACTTGACTTAATGGGTCCCAGGTATGTTGACCACCATTCTCAAACAACCTCATCACGTTACTAATAATAGAATAGTCTTGTTGTCCGTACCGGATGCTCAGCAGCACTCGTCGCACTCCATGAAGCATGCCTCGCAGTCTCTAGAGGTGACTGCGAAGGCGCTCTCGTAGGCGGAGCCAATCTGATCATGGCTCCTGGCATGACCATGGCAATGACAGAGCAGGGCGTTCTAGCCCCTGATGGCTCATGCAAGACCTTTTCTTCTGATGCCAATGGTTATGCTCGAGGTGAAGCAATCTCTGCCATTTTCATCAAACCCCTACGCGCTGCAATTCGTGATGGGAATCCCGTTCGAGCTGTCATTCGGTCTACAGCCTCCAACAGTGACGGAAAGGGCACTGCTGGAGGTATCCAGGTCCCTAATGATGTCGCTCAAGAGACCATGATTCGACAGGCATATTCCATCGCTGGAATTGACGACTATTCCCAAACAGCATTTGTCGAATGCCATGGTACTGGAACACCTATCGGAGATCCTATTGAGACACGGGCAGTCGGCCGAGTCTTTGGTCCTGCTGGTGGTGTTATGATTGGATCTGTCAAGCCAAATCTTGGTCACTCCGAGGGAGCTTCGGGTCTCACATCATTGATCAAAGCCGTTTTGGCCTTGGAGAACCGCACAATCCCTCCCAACATCAAGTTCAGCGAGCCCAATCCTGATATCCCCTGGGATTCATGCGGGCTGTCTGTTCCTACGGAGCCTACAGCATGGCCCGAGTCCAAGCATGAACGTATCAGTGTCAACTCATTCGGAATTGGCGGTACCAACGCCCACGTTATTCTTGACTCAGCACGCAGTTACGATATCAACCCTGCTCCCATGCGCTCTACAACTTCACCCCAGCTGTTGGTCTACTCTGCCAATGGCGCTGACTCACTTCGAACAATGATAACCAATTATGAAGGCTACATTGAGAAGAATCCAGAAAGGGTCAATGACCTTGCTTACACTCTCGGCCACAAGCGAGAACACCTCCCGCATCGAGCTTTCTCCGTGGCTAGGCCACTTGGTGGTATCACGACATCTCCCGTTTCCAAGGCTGGGCAGCAGCCAAACATCGTCATGGTTTTCACGGGTCAAGGCGCTCAATGGCCCAGAATGGCGAGAGGCTTGATTCGAAGCTCTCAATTCCCTGTCTTCCAGCAGACAATCAGGGAATTAGACTCCTATCTTCAGTCTCTTGACGAGGCACCAGAGTGGAGCATTGAGAAAGAGCTTCAGAAGTCGGCCAAGACAAGCAGACTCGGCTCAGCCGAACTGTCTCAACCACTCTGCACAGCGGTACAAGTTGCCCTGGTAGACACACTTGCATCTATTGGTGTTTACCCTGCGGCTGTAGTCGGCCATTCCAGTGGTGAGGTCGCTGGGGCTTATGCCGCTGGCGCCATCACGGCCAAGGAAGCTATCACCATTGCGTTCTATCGAGGCCTCGTCACGAAGCTCCAGACCAAGCCAGGCTCTATGGCAGCGATTGGTATGGGTGCTGAGGAGACGCAGCAATATCTACAGCCTGGAGTTGTCATTGCTTGTGAGAACTCCCCTCGCAGTGTTACTATTGCGGGCGATACTGAAGTACTTGAGAACATCTTGGGCAAAATTATCAAGGAATCCCGGCCAGATGTAATGGCACGGCTACTACAGGTCAACATGGCTTATCATTCTCACCACATGGCGCAGATTGGCAATGACTATTACGCTCTCATGGAGAACAAGATCTCGCCCAAGAAGCCCACCAAGTTGTTCTTTAGCAGTGTTAAAGGGGAGCTTCTCACTGAAGCGTCTGACTTTGGTCCCCGCTACTGGCAGACCAACATGGAATCCAGAGTCCTCTTCAGCCCAGCCGTGTCTTCCATCATAAATCATGACATCTCAAAGAATGCAGTCTTCCTAGAGGTCGGCCCGCACTCAGCACTTGCTGGTCCCTTGCGACAGGTCCAGGCCCAGCACTCGACTTCACTACCCTATGTCTCTGTTCTCACACGTCATGAGAATGACGAAGAGAGTTTCTTGAGCTCTGTGGGAAAGCTGTTCACTCTCAATGCCAAGGTTGATCTGACAAAGGTTATTGCTACAAGTTGCATCTTGCCTGACCTACCAAGATATCCTTGGAATCATTCTGAAAGATATTGGTATGAGTCGAGGCTGAGCAAGGAATGGAGGAATCGAGAGTACAAGTATCATGACCTCCTAGGTATTCGAGTCCCAGAGAGTCTAGACTTTGACATCCTCTTCCGCAACTTGTTCCACCTTGACAATGCCCCTTGGATTCGCGATCACATGGTCGGCGATGATATTGTCTTTCCATTTGCTGGATATGCTGGCATGATCGGTGAAGCTGTACGACAGGTGACTCACGTGGATGAGGCCTTCATGCTACGCAACGTCATCGTCAGCACAGCTCTTGTCTTGACTGAAGGCAAGCCTCTTGAGATCATGACAACACTGCGCCGCAAACGGTTGACCAACTCTCTCGACAGCGAATGGTGGGAGTTTACTATCGCGTCGTTCAATGGTTCTGTATGGACAAAGCATTGTTCTGGAGAGGCCAGGTCGTACAGCGAGGGCTTTGGTGATGCAGAGACCAAGGTTCCCTTCCTTCGTAAGGTGGATACTCGTCGCTGCTACGAGTCCATGGCTAGATCTGGCTTGAACTTTGGTCCTGAGTTCCAACGTCTTGACCATATTCAGGCCGATACCAGGGACCAGAAGGCTGAAGCAAGAGTCTCGGCCAAGCCAGGAGATATCGTTGACTACCATCTTCACCCTACTATCATTGACGCCACTCTCCAGCTTCTCAGTGTCGCAGCATCTCAAGGCTTCGCAAACCCTTCAGACAAGACCATGGTTCCAACACATATTGCCGAAATGTGTATCTATCGCTCTCAAGCCGTTGGCGACGTCGACATTCGAGCCACCGCATCCTATACCGCCAGTGGCTCAATTGCCGGCAGTGGTGAAGGAGTTGATGCCCAAGGCAATCTCATTTTCCGCAGCTCTGGAATCAAGTTGTCTATCGTCGAAGGTCAAAGTGGTGACAAGCCTGTTGAACCCACGGCTCATGCTGAATGGGGCCCTCATATTGACTTTTTGGACATCAACTCACTCATCAAGACATCCATTGACCGCAGTGAGCATATGCCTGACTTGACTGAGCTGTCTCACCTGTGTATGGTGCACACTAAGCGAATCATTTCAGGTTTGGAAACGGATATTGAGCATATGCACAAGTATCGTTCGTGGATCAACCGCCAGATTCAATCCAAGAATCTGGACCATATCGAGTCTCTGAGTAATGTTGAGATTGAACAGAGGGTTGAAGAGCTCTCTCAAAAGCTCTTCAAAACTTCGGCTATAGATGCTGCAGTAGCAATCACCAAGATCTTCACCAACGTTGGCAACATCTTCAAAGGAGAAACAGAAGCCCTCGAGGTTCTGTTGGCCGATGACACACTGAACAAGCTTTACGTGTTCATGGATCAGTGTGATGAATCTCAATTCTTGAAACATCTGGCTCATAGCAAGCCTAATCTCCGAGTTCTTGAGATCGGTGCTGGAACTGGTGGTTCAACTGCCCAGCTCTTGGAGCATCTGGCGCCCGCTGGCAAAGTCTATTACTCAAACTACACCTTCACTGACATTTCGTCTGGTTTCTTCGTCGGCGCCAAGGAGCGTTTCAAGAAGTTTCCAAACATGGAGTTCGCGACACTAGACATCAGCAAAGATTTGGCTGAACAGGGCTTCGATGGGCGCAAATACGACCTTATTCTGGCCACCAACGTTATCCACGCCACAAAGTCACTTAACGAGAGTTTGACAAATGTCCGTCAGCTTCTTAGTCACGATGGCAGGTTCCTTCTCCACGAGCTATCCTCAACATCGAAGTGGGTGAACTATGTCTGGGGCACTCTCGCGGGCTGGTGGTATGGCGAGGAAGACGGTCGACCTGATGAACCATATATCAGCACTGATCGTTGGGCACAAGAACTGCAGTCTGCAGGGTTCCGTACGCCAGATGCAGCGGTGCTTGACTCGGAAGAACCGAATCAACTCAATGCTATGATCGTCGCAAGACCAGCTATCGACGAGTTGCAGGAAAAGCGAGTCACGCTTCTTACTCTTTCTGATTCTGACTCCAAGGGTGTAATCGCTGTCCGAGAAGCGCTTGAAAGAAGGGGATATCATATTCAGCGATCAGTGTTTTCGGATACTTCAATTCCAGATGGGCAAGACGTCATTGCGATGCTTGATGACGAGGAACCATTCTTTGAGGATATTGATCAAGGTAGATTTGAGGCTTTCAAGACCTTGACTACCAATCTCAAGGATGCAGGTGTTTTCTGGATCACACATCCATCACAGCTTCACTGCTCGGACCCACGATTTGGTCAAGTTCTCGGTATCTCCCGGACTCTCCGTTCCGAGATGCTTCTCGACTTTGCCACTTGTGAGGTCGACAACATCGAATCATCGATCAAGCAGATTGTGGATGTGTTTGGCAGGTTCCAGCTTCGCCTCGAGGACGACACTTTGAAACCTGACTATGAATATGCCGTGGTTGACAACACTGTTCACGTCGGGCGTATTCATCCATTTTCTGCCCAGGCGAATCTTGATGTCCCAAGTGAGGATGATCCTATCGCACTTAGGACAAGCAAGCCAGGAAGATTGGATGCTCTTCACTGGGCTAGCTACCAAGCCCCAACCCTCAAGGGTGATGATGTTGAGGTCAACGTACAAGCAGCTGGCTTGAACTTCAAGGTACACAATATTCCTTCAACGCGGTTTCCGGCTTCTAATGTTATTACAGGACGTTCTTTGCGCCATGGGCATTGTCGAAGGTCCAAACGGATTCGGCCTCGAAGGTGCTGGTATTGTTGGTCGCATTGGTCCCAATGTCAAAGGCCTCAAGGCCGGAGACCGGGTCATGTTTATCTCTCACTCTGCGTTTTCTACTCAAGTGGTTGTCTCTGAGAACCTTTGTGAGAAGATCCCAGATGACCTCAGCTTTGAAGATGCAGCAACGATGCCCTGTGTTTTTGCTACGTCGTACTATTCCATCTTTAATGTTGGAAACCTGAGAAAAGGACAAGTGAGTCTCATGTCTCCGCTAAAAGACATAATCTAACCATCTTAGTCTATCCTCGTCCATAGTGCCTGTGGTGGTGTCGGTATTTCAACAATCCAACTGGCTCAGATGGCGGGTGCAACAATCTACGCAACAGTCAGTAGCGAGGAAAAGATCCAGTACCTCGAACAAACATTCGGCTTGGACCGCAGCTGCATTTTTAACTCTCGCAACGACTCGTTCGTGAAGCAGCTGATGGAAAAGACTGACGGAAAAGGAGTTGACTTGGCTCTCAATTCTCTGTCAGGTGAACTTCTTCACGCGACTTGGAAGTGTATCGCTCCATTTGGCATGATGGTTGAGATCGGCAAGCGAGATTTGATTGGATCTGGAAAGCTGGACATGAGTATCTTTGAAGATAACCGGAGCTACTCTTGCGTGGATCTGGATCAGCTTTGTTTCCAGCGTGGAACTATTGCCAAAGAGTAAGTCATGAACATCAACTATGGCCATGTATACTGACCTTCTTCAAGATTGCTCCAAAGCGTCGTGGCCTTGTACAACAGTCGACACATCCACCCTATTCGACCCATCAAAGTGTATAGCTCTCAGGATATCCTTGATGCCTTCAGGTATATGCAACAAGGCGTGCATCTCGGCAAGATCGTCGTATCGATGGGAAATGCCTCCAACACCAACCTTGAAGTTCAGCCTCGGAAGGAGCCTGTTCGCTTGGATAGCTCAGGCTCTTATCTCCTCGTCGGTGGACTCGGTGGATTGGGCCGATCCATCTCGACCTGGATGGTCCAACGAGGAGCCCGACATCTGATCTACCTTTCTCGAAGTGCAGGAACACACCAGAAGCATCTAGATTTGGCTCAAGAGCTGGGTAGCCTTGGTTGCCGTGTTGACTTTGTCCAAGGAAGCATCACTAGCCTTGACGACGTAACAACTGCGGTTTCCCGGGCTGATGGCCATCTCAAGGGAATACTACAGATGTCCATGGTTCTCTCCGACCAAAGTTTCTCAAAGATGACTATTGATGAGTGGAATACTGCTGTCGACCCCAAAGTAAAGGGCACGTGGAACTTGCACAATGCATCTCTTTCCGTCAACGCCGACCTTGACTTTTTTATCCTCTTTAGTTCTCTGTCTGGTATAATCGGACAGCCCGGTCAGGCGAATTACGCAGGCGCAAATACTTTCCTTGATGCCTTCTCCCAGTACCGCGCTAGTCTGGGTCTACCGGCATGTGCCATCGAAATCGGTGCTGTCGAGGAGGTCGGATACATGGCTGAGCATCAAGGCATTATGCAGAAGCTCAAGGCGTCTGGTGGCTCAGATGGAACAGTTTCTGAGAGAGAACTTCTGGACGCCTTGGGTCCTGCTATGTCGAGAAAGTCAAGCAATTTCTGTCTCGGGTTCCGTTCTAATGTTTCACTGACTGACTCCTCCAACCGATCCTTATGGAAGAAGGATATCCGTATGGCTGTATTACACAACAACGGAGGCGCATCGGATGCTTCTGGTACAGCTACCAACGACGAACTCAAGTCCTTCATCACAAAAGCCAAGAAAGATGCTTCTGTTCTCACCCAGGCTGACTCCGCTCACTTTCTCGCTCTGGAGATTGGTAAGAAGGTGTTTAGCTTCTTGCTCAAGCCAGTGGAGGATCTCGAAACTTCTTGTTCGCTGTCTGATCTTGGAATGGACTCACTTGTGGCGATTGAAGTGAGGCAGTGGTGGAAGACGGTTTTCCAGTTTGATATTAGTGTGCTTGAGATGATGGGAATGGGTACACTTGATGTACTTGGGGGGCATGCTGCTAAGGGTATGTTACAAGCTTTTCATGGTAAGGATTAGATTGGTTGAAAATGGACTTGAGAATTGCTTAATTAGTTTCTTGGAGTTTTAAATTAGATGTATTTAACTTCTACCTTATATATATAGACTATTTACAGCTAAGATGTGTTCTTGGCCTTTTAACAATTGATATTTTCCTACTATATAAGTATTAATACAGTTATTTATATATTTTATTTATATTTACTCTATAATTTGCATTTAACCTTTAAATTTATATTTAATTTATTTCTTCTCTATAATTTATTCATATTTAAAAGTAGTTTATATAAGAAGTAGTCATTAAAGGATATAATAATATAAAATTTTAATATATATCATAATTAGAGGATGCTTCTAGTAAATTATGTAACTATCTTTATTTTTTTTTTA
>PVPY01000579.1:0-20161 GCA_002982035.1 Fusarium algeriense
TGACATGACATGGTTGTCAGTGTTTAGTTTTTGAATGTTTATTACGTGAGAGGAGAAGTTTGAGGGGAAAAAGAAGTGGACTGAACGCGGCATGGGGCGGAATGCCCTGGACCTGGGGAAGTGCTATATACGTGTCTACCTCCTTTCATCCATTACCTTTGTGAAGCGGGATATCTACAACACGTAAGAGCGGCGGATTGCACGGAAAGGGAAGCTGTTTCAGGGACAAGAACAAACGACCCAATCAATTCAACGATTGGATAAGGTACTTAGGAACCTGTTTGTTGGAAATGGAAGCAAGATAGAACACATAAAGAAGCATGTAGGGACCTAAGTTCATAAGTACCTTAACCTTACCAGGTTGTTAGGTGCCGCAGGTAAAAAGGTAGGTACTGTACACTAGGTGGTAGAGTTCTTTCATCATTTGACTCTCTAAAAAGGTTCCTACGTGAAGAAATAAACCAGACCGGCTTACACCAAACCTCCAACCAAAACCAGTCTTGATGTTTTCGTCCCCCCATCCCATTGCAAGCTATGGAGTACTTTAATTGTGCTAGTTGAGGCAGTGCTTACTGTCCTGATAGGATAATAGCCTGGTTACCCTGGTCTTGCTTTGACTGATTGGGCTGGGCTTGACTTCATCGGTATTATCGGGACGAAAGCCCTTTCTTATCGGCCGATTGCGTCACAGAGTGAACTGCAGTTCTGCACTAACTGTGGACAATAACAGCGTCCACTGTCAGATGCCTTCTGTAACTCGAGAAACAAAACTTTGACATGTGCTGCTGATATCTGCTAGACACATGGCCAAGTGCCGTTGTAATTTATAAGATACTTAAGCAATCAGAGTACGTGTGTTGAAATACACACTTTAAGAGTGATCTTGTGCCCACCGCGTGCCTTGCATTTGATATTTATCCAAAAATTGTCAAGCCAACGCAAGGTGTCATTACATTAGAATACTCCTGAGATGCCAATATTGGAGAGGAAACGTTACAGGCTCTCATGCCATTGCGGCATTGTCCCAAGAGCAAGGCTCTACTGTCGGCGTCTCAATCTCAGCCAGGAACTACCGTAGTGTCTAACTATGATAATGCCACCTCGAGGCATCCTATCGGCATATTAGCGTCTTCAACTACTTATCTTTCTTTTACAGTATGTGCTGTACTCGCAGTCCTGTCTTGTTTTCTTCAAGTCGGCAACCAACCAGAACCAAGTTGGTTCTCGAGATCGGCGTTAACGAGACACTGGACATTGAGCTTGTCACGGATGGGGCCAGTCCTTCTGTCCAGAACCACCGCAGTAAGGCCGTGATTAATAGGAACACCCCCCCTCCGGACCCAAAAGTATGGTGGGTGTCTCGGGTCCGTTCAGCTGGTCCTCGCATCCACAACCATATTCAGACAACTGCAATTATTTGACTCTCCCTTACTCATAATCTTGCTGAGAGCCAAATCTACTATTTTGACGTCGTGTAAGTGGCAACAATGCGTTGATATCTTCGTATAACTGTATATATATGTTCATGGGTACTTTCCCTTTCTTTCCAGGTTCATATTGTCGCTCCAAAAGTCAACTTAACGATTAGTCCAGGGCACTCAATGCCTTGACCAGAAACTTACTGGCGACGTGGAGAGAACCACACATCCATCCACTGACTCTATTGTCATCAATAACCATATCTCGTTGTATCCGAACCGGAATTGATTCAAAATCAGTTGAACTCTCCAGAGTCTTTCGAGACAGGCATGCATACTTTTGAAACATGTTGGGATGTCTTTCTTTTAAGTGATAAGAACATTGATTGAGGGCTGCTGGTTTCGTGTTGAAGCCTTGTTTTGACAAGCAAGGACGTTGGGTTATCTGCATTAAGTGAACCCGTCAAGGCACGCGATTCGCACGGCAAAAGCACTCCTCCACTTGGTCTCGAGCTACCTACAAAACTCACCTCACTACACCTTGTAGCAGCTGCAGCAGTTCTCGGCCGGAGAGAGGGTCCTCGGCTTGACTGTTGCAGATTCATCCATGCGATTTTGGGGGCAGATAGTCTATGGCCCAAGCTTCAGTGCTGCTCTTGTTCCAGGGATGTCCAGTGAAGTGAGGTAATTATAGTTCCTATTCTACAGTACTTGGCGAGGGTGTTATCCATGAAATCGTAAAATGACTTCAGGTCTCGTGAGTCGATAGCTATAGGTCGGACATACTCGACATGGCCTCTTCTCAATTAACTCGTCTCATATGCGAAAGATGATGATAGAAACCAATTAATATGGCGGAAAGCAGTTTCGGATCCAGCGGCGAAACGAGAAGTTTGTAAGAGTTTAGAGACGATAAGTCAAATACCATGAAGCCTATGACAAAGGACTTTGGTATCAGACACGAGGTCTAAATAGTTAAACTGGTCATCAATTTCGTCATCTGCAATGAAGCGTAACTGATACATTTATGCAAGGTTCTGGGCGTCTGAAAGTTTTATCGGGCCTCTATTCGGTGAAAGACTCGGTACTTGGATATGCTATACGGATGACATCCAATTCGCTCCGACTTGGGCTGTTTCATTTCTCAGTCATTTGACCGAACCTTAATAAGTAATTAAGTATTAAGAGACGAGGAGGGCTTTTAGTAACAACAAAGAGGCTTGAGAGGGTAATAACCCATATTATGGTAAAGAAAAGTCTGCCTAAAAGCCTGCAAAGACCCAGTTAATACTTATCTTGACCGGCTAAATGTAATCCCTGGAGAATAGACCGAGATAATGAACGGGTGGCGAATCCAATGAAGAACCGGAGAAGAGCCAGCCTGGAGGTAAGTCAAGAGCCAAGATAACCTAAGGAGAACGCACCAAACCAAGTCTCAAAAAGAGATAGAAGGAGACGAAAAGGAACATTCAAGGTTCATTTCCCCAGCGTTGTTTCTGTTTTTAATCTTTCTCTTAAACAAGGTATTTCCTGTGCCGCGCCACCACTTGGCCGGCTACTATACTTTAATAAGCGGCGCAAAAACAGGCTTGCTGGGCCAGACAATAATTCCAAAATTTTTTGAGTAAAAACTCAGATTTGGCCAAAACAGAGGCGCTGTAACGTTGTTGACAGAGTTTCGGGAACAATCAACGGAAGCCATAATCGCAACGCATCTCAACCGCAGTGCACCACACCTAGCACGCACAAGTCGTAGACGCTGCATGGCATGGAACGGATAGGAAGATAAAATAGGGCCGGCCAATTGGGCCGAGTCGGGAATTTCATTGACGATCATGGGGGATCAAGAGAATTGTCTCGCACTGTGCGTCGTCGCCAAAAGTGATGGCAAGTGCTCGGCAGAAGCACCCAGAGCGTACAGTACACTTACTGTACACTGCTACGCACCGGCGTTTTTCTGGAGCGTTGGAGTGGAGGGCAGATGCATCACTAACGTCAGCTGGTCACTAAAAGTACCTGAGGGCCACGGGCATTTCAGGGCCAGAGGAATGCTAATGCTAATGGAAACTGCTGTTGTTTAGGTTGTGGGGAGATTTGCGCAAGGCAGTGGAGAGGTTTCCATGGGCTCCGTCGTCATTCTGGGTCTGGGGCTTTTCTTCTCTGCTGCCCAGATTTCCCCTCCAGGAAGTCCAAAGCACTGGGGAGATTCGCTCACGCGGTTTCTCCAGACTGGAGTGCACCCACGCGTTAAGTTAAAAAAGGGGCCCCAAAGTCCCCCCCACAGCTGCCATGGAGTGACCTCTCCACAGTTTGGCCGGCCAAGCGCCGCTTGGGTCAAACCAAACGTATGCTTTAGCAGCTTAGGCTGCCGTGAGGTGCGCTAGATATCCAAATTGTCGCTGTGAGGTGCTGTATACTGCCCTGAACTGCTGACAGGCTTCCAAACACCCCACTATAACCGGTCGGTCCGTTCCTCATCGTCGTCAGTCAATATGGATGTGCTGGCTAAAATTTTCGTTTGAGAGCTGACCTCCCCCGGGTCTGGGTGATGAGATCTTCATTGTCTAGCTTGCCTGTTTCTATCATCAGTCCAATTCATTGGCACATTTAGGCGTGGCGGAATGGAATGTACCTTATCCCTCAATCATCAGCCTTCCAAAATCTAGGCAATATCCAGAACGGGAAGTATCCAGATAGCTGGGATATTCATGTCAGCCCAACTTTTTGGACAATTACCTCGACATGGGACAATACAAATCTCATTGAGAGCCATAAAATCTGAGGCTGTTTATTTCACCAGTGCTATGTTTAACGACTTGCTCTTTCCATTAACCCCAATTCAAGATAGCACCTGCCTGTTCTTTTCTGGAGAAAATCATTATCGTCCCGTCTGTGGAGTCGCGACCTATTTTAATTTCACACCTCTCGCTGCTCTCTCTGGGGAAAAAAAAACGCTTCATCTCACGCCCCCTCCACGCCTTTCCCTTTCTCCCCCGGATTTGTGCCGCATGTACCTATGTATCCTTGTACCTGGAAGTCCCCTACCTTCTACAGCCCGGCTAGTAGTAATCACTACACTCTCTCGCTCTTTCCTTGTACCATTACCCTTCCCACTCTCCCGTTCATCCCACACAGTCCTATCTGTCCAAACCAAAACGAAACACCACGCCTTTGCTTTCACGATATCGATCGACCGCTCTTCTCTTTCGTCATTCTCATAATCAACTCCTCTCTTTGGACGACACCTCTCGAACTCGATTTACCTGCGCCTCCGGATCTCCGGTCCGTAGTTCTCGGCGTTCCCGATCGCTCCCTCTCATCAAATCGCTCTTCCTCGCCATGTCCAGTATATTCTCATTCAGTGCGCAATAGAGACGGACGTCTACAGCCATTTGGGCTTGCCCGACAAAGGCAATATCGTCCTTTCTAACACCTCGCGGCCCCTCGCGCCCCATCCTCGTTGATAGCGTCGAACGTCGCTCGTTTTCCTCTCGACGCCTATCACCATGGCTCATCATCAAGCGCGAACGATGGCCATGGACCCGCCACATATCACTGAATTTGCTTCTGAGCGGTATTTCGAAAAGTTGAATCAGCTCAATGCTCATCAACATCAACATCAACATCAACATCAATCTCCTGCGACTCACGATAATCTTGATGCTTCCACCTCATCGCCCTCGAGATTTATTCTTCCTCTCCGAGAATCCAAAACTGCCGATGTTGAACCTCTCAAGCCGCTCGATCAGAAACGTGATAAATCGAGGTTCTTCGGTCTTCGCTCAAAGGTCTCGATTCTCCACTCCAAATCGAACGGCCCATCGTCCGGTTATGCGCCTCGAGCTTCTGTCGAGACGCCCCGAAAGAGGTAATATTCATCTCCTTGGATATCCACTGTTCCACGAGGCTGACCCTTGAGATGTAGTGCTAGCTTCGATCAGCTCTTCCTTGGACTTCCCAACGAGTTACAGATCCAAATCATCTCTGCCCTACCACTTACCGACGTTCTTAACCTCCGACTTGCCTCTAAATCGTGGCACACTCTCGTCACTTTGAACGAAAACACTATCGCTCGATATCACCTCGAACATCACATTCCCGCTTACGCCTCACGCCTATACCCCGTCACAGATCCGAGCGAGATAAACTTTCAACATTTATGTGGCCTATGGCATCGATTGCATGTTGCTGCTAAGCTCGCGTTTCTAATGTGTGAATGGATCACAAAAGATATCTTTCTTCGCCAAACCGACGCTCAGCGACTTGCATTTGCACCCCAGAATGAGCGCATGCGACGACGCTTAATACCCCTCCTATTTACCATTTTTCACTTCTTTGAGACATACCGGAAACTGTACCTAAAGCGCATGGCTGAGAATGGAGGAAAGGGGTTGAGACGGGAACCTTACACCCTGAACCCAATTGAAGCCGAAATAATGAGCATGTACGACGACCAAACTCTATTAAGGGTTCACGAAGTATTTCCCCTTGTAATATCGTCATTCTGCCGAAGACTACGACCACCGACATATGTGGGTAGAGTTGAGCGATCACTTCGTGGTTATATTCGGGAGAAACCATCCGACGACATACATGTTGCCATTTTGTGTATTGGTGGATTACGGCAAGTGGAGAGGCTCTGGGAAATCAAGGGTTATAACAGCAGACGTGGTGCTGTTGACACATGGTTTAATGCTCTCACAAAAGATGCACCATCTACTGAACCGTCAACGTCGAAACCGAAACGAGGTCTTTTTGGACGCAAGAAGTCTACCAGTGAGGCCCGATCGTCTGGTACTGCATTAAACAAGGTCCGGAGTTCTGGCTCAATAGATGGCAACATGGATTGGGAGGCCAATCTCGTCTTCAACACAAGTTTATCTGCTGGGGCTCCCATGTCTCCTCTTTCTTCACAGCAGGCCCAGGCCTTGCTCAGCGACCTTCCTGTACTGCAACAAATATGGCTCACAACAGCTGAGGCTCTGATTCTTCAGCGCCGGGTTGTCGAGCGTCCGCAGGACATCAAGCGCAATCAGCAGGTCATGCTGGATTTGATTCAAGAAGATGGGCTTGTAGAAGAGGACGAATGGTGGTACGGCCGTAGCATTCCCGATTCCGTGCGGCCTCCCATTGGTGTTACTGATGACGATGCGGATTAAACGACGCCAGGTTCATTATATTTCAGGCAACTTCGTTTCTTATGTTTGCTGTTGGCGAGCGTGTTGGGATGTTATACCATAACTACTTCTGGAACTTTACTTGGGTACATGCATGTGTCAAAGAACGGGTTCTTGAGCATTTACACGGCGTTTTCTTTTTTGATCGGCTGCGGAGAAACGGGCTACTGCGTTGCCGAAGGTGGTACTGGGAGGGACCTCTGGTTACATATTGATACCGACTGTCTATACGACTATTTTATTTTCCATTCTACATCAATTGCCTTGCCATTTTGATATTAGGTATGATCTAAGCCGAGTGCGCCAAATACCTGAACGCCTCTTATTTCGTCGAATAGTGGACAGAGGGTTCATCATCTAGTATATATCAGCCTCAAGACGTTATGTTGGCATCGCGTAGAATTACATGAGTCTCAATTTGTTCATCCAGACGTAAAAGTACATTTGCTATTTTGGGAGGCTTCTATTTCATGGCAAGCACCTGTAACTTAAACCACCGAAACAGGACAGATCTAATTATCTGGGTATCAAATCAGAAGTCTGCTGAGGTCCAATCCGGGCTCTCGTGTTATGCTTCCATACGTGATTGTAATCAATAAGCACAAACCAAATGATCTCATCAGCCCTGAAACCCAGTCACCACTCCAGTCAGAAGCCTTCTTGTCACCTGAAGACCAATCTTCTCTTTGCTTCTTATCCATACAAATGTGATACTCGCGTTACGCCCGCCCTCCCGTGCAAACAATCCGGTCCCCCTGTCATGATTTGTAGTACGTATATATTTGAGTCGACCTCCAACCCAATAGCATAAAAGGTCCGATCACATGAGATCAGCCGACTTCTGCCACCCATCTCTGCCCTTTGATCTCGTCTGGGATTATCACCCCGTGCTCATGGTGTAAATATTCGACTACACGTGCCGAGTTCGCTCATAGTATTGCCAAAATTCGAATCGCCACTGAGCTGCTTCGATACGCCCGGGTTGCTGTGATAGTCAATACCGAGATCGTTTTGACTCTGACTGTTAACGCTGGAAGATTGAGACATGTTTGCTATAGGCGCTAACGCAGTAGCTACATGAGGTTGGCGAGGTGTTTTGCTCATATTTGCGATTGGTGCTGGCTCTTCTGATTGGAAATGAGACTGAAAATGGTCCATCTTCGCCAAGGGCGCCGTTGCAGTTGAATATTGAGGACCTTGTTGCCCGTGCTCAGAAAGCGGAGATCGATTGTTAAGCCCATGAACCTGCAGCGGAGAGTTTGACCCTGTTCTCTGGCAGACTGACTCTGCAACCGATTGGCTTAATTGATTTGATAGCTGACGTTGCTGCCGTTGGTACAAGTCCACTGCTGTCAGTTCTTGGCAGATACGCTCCGAAGTCCCGGGGAGCCGATTATGTGGCCTAGCATTCGTCGGAGAAGATGTATTTATCGACTGGCTTGACTGTTCGGTATTCAAACCCTGTGATGAATATTGTCGAGGTTGATATTGGTGTTGAAGATGGACTTGTTGATCTGCTTGGTTCTGGCGAGGTGCATCAACTTGCCGTATTTTGATCTCTTGATGCTGCTGATACCGATGAGTTGGGCCTCGTTGTATTCGCTGACTGAAACTATCCTCAACCATGGCTGCCTGTGCCTCGGTGTCGAATGTACTTGTTATAGACAGTGAGTGGCTGGAGGTGTCGGTTGAAGGAGAAGTTATAGCCTCTGCGTCGGCTGATTGAGGGTTTATTTTGCCAGTGACAAGGTTTCTTGGCTTTATCACCTGAGATACACGACGACGCTTGAGTTTCTGAGCATAAGGCTGGCTGGTAACTGACTGCGTGATTATAGAGGGCGCTTGGGGACTATCGATCACTCGGGGGTTCGCCCGAGAACCTGCCTGTAAATTCTTCCTCTTTTTGGAGGATACTTGGGCAGCGATTTGATCGTGGTTGTTTGGCCCCTGAGGTCCTTTGCTGATGATGGAGTTGCCCGCGTCTATTCGTGCCTTCTTCTCTTGAGTGTGATCGGGCGAGCTAGTTGCGGCCCCTTGCGTTGTGCTGGCCGCCGCTCCAGTAGTATCAGGTAGTACCGAGAACGGAAGGATAGGCCGAAGAACATTAACTGGATCAGCTACAGAACACGAATTTGGCGTAGATGTTGGGGAGTTGTATGTGTTGGCTTCCTTAGCTCGCTCATCAGACTGAGGCCTCGACGCCTTTGCATGTGAGTCTGATAAGCTGAACGAAGGAGAAGGCTTGGCAGGCTGAACCCTGAGTTTATTCCTTGACCCCTTCGGTCGGCCACGAGGCCTGCCTGTACTCTTCGTGCGCCCCGACGTTGTAGTCGAGGAATTTGACAACGTCAGTGCAGATGTGCTCGTTGATTCAGCCGGTACAATCGATGGACCTGAGGCGCCTCTTTGGACTTCTTCTGGAACACTTATTGCTCTCGGCATACTCCAGGAGGCGGCAGCCATAAGGCTTTGGTCCCTTTCAACACGCGGCAGTAGCTTGTTCGAGCTTTGGTTGTTGAAAGCATGAAGAAGAGGCAGATCTGAGCCTCGATCGTCTGCAAGAGACTCTCGTAGTGCACCTGAACCTTTAGTAAGCGACGAAAGCTGCGTGCTATTCGCTTCATCGGGTCTGATAGCTAGGGGAGCAAAGGCAGTACGCATAAGATTCAAGCCTGCCTGTACCGGCTTTTTCGTACTCCCCTTTGGCCTCCCTCGTGGCCTCCCTGTTGGGGCTTTCGATGACCTTTTGACAGTGCTGTCTTCTGCAAAATTTGGAGGGAAAACTTTCGAAACCAATGAAATAAAGAGACTACCCGAGCCGCCCTTTGAAGCGCTTTCAGGGAGCCTGCTATCAGGAGGCTGGAGGAAGTCAGTCTCACTGCCGAACTGAGTGAGGGCGCTGCAAAGCTTCTCCACAACTGTGTTTGGGCGTAGTTTTCTTAAAAGCTCAAGGAGTCGAGATTGTTCAGCTCTGACCTCTTCAGGTGATAAAGTTGTCGTCGCGGGGTTTGAAATGGCTGACAGTTCTCTGTTAGTGTCTTGTGTGGCCTCTGATAGCGCAAGCATTTCGTTCGACGGTTCCATGTTGATGTCCTGTATAACATCCGCGTCTTCAAACGGACCATCCCCTTGGCCCTGCTTTACCTCAAGTGCGACATTTCCTTTAGGTGATCCCGCTGGATTTTCTGGTTCAACATTTTCTACATTATCTCCTTCCGTGAATGGGTTCTCTGTAAGTCCTGCGCTGGTTTCTTGTACAGCCTTGAGCTCTGCTTGTCGTTCTGCATATGACACAGTCGACACAAGAGCTCGAGTTTGAGCAACTGGTTCGGAAATGCCTGGAAAAGTTTGAGGGAGGTTTGAACGGGGTTGACGGGGAACAGGAGAAGCCCCTACATGTGGTGGCCGCGGTCGCCTTGGATGGCGATACCCCTGAGCGCTTGCAAGTTTGGCAGCAGCAGCAGTTCTTTCACTTGTACGCTTAGCCTCAAGGTCGCGCTCCGTCATCTCTGGCTTCTGAATCTGCATCTGCATAACACTGAAGTTGCCTTGCTTTCCATTCGTCTTGCCTTTAAGCTTGCTGGGCACCGCGGTCCGTATACGACCATCGCGATATGGGTTGAGGCCGGCAGCCGGCACTTTACTCTCTTCTGGCAGGCTGGGACAGGATGAGGCAGCTGTTCCATGAGATGGGGCATGAAATGGATTCGTCTGAAAATCAAATAAGGCATTGCCTACTCGATAGTCCAACATGGTGCCTCTTTGCGCAGGTATCGCGGCGCCTGTTGACGGCGTTTCGGGCGAGCCATTGGGGCCTAGTGCATGAGAATGAGAATTCTTGGGAGTACGGCTAGTCGAATCGATCTCAAGCGCGTGCTGGGCAGCTGTTAACTACCTATGAGCTCATGTATCCATTATATTTGACAAACCGTTTCGAACAATACGTACGCACTTCCGCGGTCATGGTGCGGGTCTAGACTGGGTCACAATGCGCTGTAGACCTCGATAGCGAGCTCACAGTGACCTTTTCGGTGCAAATTCATTTGCGCCAGGCTCATGCGACTTCGATGATGCGCAAAACGATAGCTCTTGAATTGAGTTTTGTGGTGCTGTCGCAGCTCCAATTCCTGTTAGTGAATTGATATTGCCTATTAGGTAGGTGAAGTCTACTCCCGTGATCAAAGTCCGTCTCAGTATAGTGGGACTTTACAGACATTCGCGACCTGACTTGTGTTCCCGTCTTGAACTAGACCGACTCTGACACGATACTGATTTGATACTGTGAATGGTAACACTTGAGTGCTATAAGATAGTGATATAATAACTCACTCGCTCTCCATATTTATTTTTACCAAGTTTCAAAGGGACGTATTTGCTTTATCTAACGGATAGTACCCGAAGAAGTGCAGAGCTTTGACGGTACATTCAAGCACAATATGAAACTACTAATCTAGGCGAGCAGCCACAAGCACTCGTCATATCTCACTAGCCACAGACCCATAAGCAGCCCCCCGATCCCAATGTCAACTGAGGGCTGCTATGGAAGCTCCTACTGACTAGTCTACCTCACCTACCTCTAGATGTATCAGAGACACTTCCTCATCCTACAACGCAACGCGATAAGTCTCGGCTCAGTCTCTTCCTTTCCTATCTTTTCCATCCGAAAGAGTTCAATCGAGAGTCATTTATCGATGAACTTGTGAGCTCGACTTGCGATTAAACGCCATAGCTCTCACCGAGTGAAGCTGCCCGAGTTCTTCGCTGGCGTCTCTTCCATCGACTCCGCAGTCAATCCTCGTAGATATCCCCCAACGCCTCGACATAATCCATCCATCGAATATTCTGTAGTTCGAGCTGCCATAATGTCGACGAAATACGCATTCCTATCGTTGCCACAGGGTGTCTTTGATTCGAGCGACCGCGATGATGCTATCTCATCCCTGCGCGGGACCATCTCCTCGGACAATGGCTCCGTTTTACCTTTCAATATCCCCGATTTCAAGATCGGTACCCTCGATGCTCTTGTACAACAGGCAGATGAGCTTACCAAACTCGAAGCGTCATGCCAGGCTGTTGTGTCCAAGGTCGCCGACTCTCTGAAGAACGTGCTTGAGGGTGACGAGGATCGTATTGCCCAGTATAAGATGGTCAACGATAGTCAGTTGTGCACACTTATCTGAGGCTGGACAGTCGCTAATTACTCACCCCAGAACCTACTGATCAGTACGTCAGCACCTTCAGCTGGAACAAGATCCGATACCGAGCCGACAAGGCCCTTGCAGAGCTAATTAGCACTTTACAAAAAGCGCGTTAATCCACCAACCTCAGCTGTCGCTTCGACTAACATGCCTATCAGGAATTAGCCAATGTCGATACCGACGTCAAGACAAAGTTTAATCAGTATAACTCTGTTAAGACAAACCTTGCGGCTCTGCAGCGCCGCCAAACGTAAGTGCTTGCCGCTGATCGACGTATTATCCTCGCCATGATGATTGACAGCCTTAACAGCGGCAATCTTACCACCAAATCCTTGACACCCATCGTCGACCCGAAACTTCTTGTCCAGGATTCCGAGTACATCGAAACACATCTCATTGTTGTCCCTGGTAATGCAAAGAAGGATTTCATCAAGGAATATGAGACGATAGCACCCATGGTCGTGCCTCGCTCGGCTATCGA
The DNA here is from genome assembly GCA_002982035.1 of Fusarium algeriense. Classification (NCBI taxonomy): domain Eukaryota; kingdom Fungi; phylum Ascomycota; class Sordariomycetes; order Hypocreales; family Nectriaceae; genus Fusarium; species Fusarium algeriense. The sequence continues at coordinate 12,275 of PVPY01000579.1, forward strand.
GGTCGCCAAGGACGACGAATTTGTTCTCTTTGCTGTAGCGACATTTAAGAAACACAGCGCCGAATTCCTGGTCAAGTGCCGAGAGCGCAAGTGGACGCCTCGTCAGTACAAGTACGTTGAAGGAGGTCGACAAGAGGAGCAAAGGGAGCTCGATCGAGTCACCAACGAAGAGCGCAAAGTTTGCGGCGAGGCGCTGCGTATGGGACGCACGGGATGGAGCGAAAGTGTTATGATCTGGATCCATGTTATGACATTGCGAGTCTTTGTTGAGGCAGTCCTTCGCTATGGACTGCCTCTGGATTACGTATCGGTCTTGGTCAAGGTGAGTTGATCTGTCACATTCCAACCCACATCACTGATTAAATTTGCAGACTACATCCAAGCTGGCGCCTAAGGTTAAGACTGCTCTGGACTCAAACTACTCGTTCCTCGGCGGTAATGCCTTTGGACGAGACAAGCGAGGCAAGATTACTAAGGACGATGCCGCGCTGAGCTCAGAGATGGCAGCTGCTGGTTTCCAAACTGGCGAGGGGCATGAATATACGGCATACGTATACTACGAGGTCGAGTTTCCTTAGCGATTGAAATGGCTAGAAGACTAGGAGAAGGAAGACAAGTTGTGAAAGAAGGAACGATAGAACAATTTGCATGCATGCAAGAAACGCCTTTATTCTACCCTGTCCTTATGCCTATGAGTGACGATGGCCGGAGTCGCATGGCAGTAATATCCATCTAATCTATCTTTTTTTTGACAGCGAAGCTCAATCTTGAGCTTCGCCGTCATCATATACATATATATTACATATATATATATATATATATATATATATGCTTATTTCTTGTTGAGATAACCCTTCTCATTGAGCCACTGGACAATCTGAGCAACACACTCCTCAACTGAGTTCTCGTGAGTCTTTATAGTAAGCTCGGCATTCTCAGGCTCCTCGTAAGGAGCAGAGATACCAGTGAAATCCTTGATCTCACCAGCGCGAGCCTTCTTGTATAGACCCTTGGGATCACGCTGCTCGGCGACCTCGAGGGGCACATCAACGTAGACTTCGATGAAGGGAATAGGCTCATCGCCACCCTGGGTAGCCTGCTCGTGCAGCTCACGGGCGACTTGGCGATCCGCTCGGTAGGGAGAGATAAAAGAAGTGATGGCAATGGTGGAAGAGTCCGCAAAGAGCTTGGCGACTTCGGAGATACGGCGAATGTTCTCGTTTCGGTCAGCCTCGGAGAAGCCAAGATCCTTGTTCAATCCGAATCGGACATTGTCGCCGTCAAGACGATAAGCAGCGACACCGAGGTGAAGGAGATGTTGCTCAAGAGCAGTAGCAACAGTGGACTTGCCGGAAGCAGAGAGACCGGTCAGCCAGATGGTGAGACCGCGCTGGCCACGGGTCTCATTGCGCTCCTTGCGCGATAGGGAAGGATGCCAGGTGATGTTGCTATGAAGCGTGTCATTGTTAGCGATGTGCCTTTGTTGTTGAAGTGGGATGTGTTTAGATAGATGGCGGGGTAATGATTTTGTAACCTGGAGGGGAAAGCTCAGAAGCCAGAGAGGTAGCCAGGGCAAGACGTATAACATGATGACTGGAGTTATATTTTCTGTTTTGGGGATGGAATTAACCTACGTAGCCATAGTATAAGCAGCGTATTGTGTGATGAGTATCAGGCTGTGAAGAAGGAAAGGGGGAAATGGTAAAGAAGGAAAGGCAGTCTGGATAGGTAGCAGGTCCTACGTGCCTACGCCTAATAATAGGTAGGCAGTGATTTCGACACCAATTGCAACCTCCCCACGACCTGAGTGATAAAAATTCATACCGGCCTGCCTTCTTTCTGTTCGTCTACATGATTCGCTCTGTGTAGTGTAGTGATTGCCCGCAACTTGCCCTTGCGATGTCGTGATCGGGTCATCGGGCGGCAGGAGCCTCTGCGACAGACTCTCCGATGCTCCAACTTCATAGCACTATGGCTAGCCTATAAGACCGAAGGTTGGGGATGGCGACATCAAAGGCCATGTCCCTTTCTATACAAGCCTATTCGTTAAGTGGCCGGCACGGATCTAGCGTCCCCACGGCGTCTGTGCCACGCGCCGGAAGTCGGCCCCATCAAGGAAAATCTGCAAGAAAAGACAATTTGAATGGAATATGTATGTGATATTGTTTTCATAAGTAATATCATGGTAGAATCCAGAGGCTATGCTCCAGTCTTCAGCTTTTCAAGAAAAAACGCTCTTTCTAATTAGAATATGTTCTTGTAAAATGTCCCATCATCTATCACATGGCCTGCCGACTGCGAGGTCCTTGTCTACCGCAAGTCTAAACCATTTAAATGCACCTGTCATTCGCTCGCTCTAGAAAATTGTCATAAGATATTTTGTTTATTAGTTTAACCAATCTTAGGCATCACCTATAATCACGCATTAGCAAATATTCAAGACTTTGGTGTCACAAGACATGAACCACTTACCGCAGCGTATTTGGGCGAAATGAAGAGTGCTTGCGCTTCAGCCACTATGGTTGGTTTTTCGCCAGGCTCAGCCAGTAGTTCGATATGGCCTCTAACCCAGGCCTTGCGGCCTTCTACCTTATACGTCTCCGCTCGAAGAACCAGAAAGCTTCCTGCTGGTGTGGGCTTGCGATAGTCGACGTTGAGGTTTGCGGTTACTGCGATGTTATGAGGCAGAGCGCCGAAGGAACAACGCCCGAGACCTTCATCCAGCATAGTCGCCAGAAGACCACCATGTACGATGCCAGGGTGGCCGCACAGGTCATCACCGACATATGCGATAGACACAAGTTGCTTGCCCTCGGGTGCTATCCATGCATACGGTGGTACTGGCATTTTGCCCTCGCCTATGAGCGCTCCTCCTGTCAGACTCCGACTTCGGTATGATCCAGGCATTTTCATGTGCGGTCGCGATTCGGTGAGTTCGGGGTTGGCGCGCAGCTCTGCAACGAGCGGGTGTTTGTTGATCGTCTCTTCCACCATCTTCGCCTCTTCGTGGTTAGCGACGAAGCGTCGCAAGCTCTCTTCGTCCGAATGAAATCCCATGCCGTTCGAATGCATCGTGTACCATGTTCCGAAACCGCCTGCCGTGCTTGCGCCTACGCCAGCGAGCAACATGCCTGCTGCTCTCTTAAAGGCGCCACCAGCTGCTGCTGTCGCGGCTACAAGTTAGATTTGTTAGTACATCTTGCGTGTGTAAGTGTTTGGAGCAGGGGGGGTAAACATACCTCCTGTTGCATAACTGCGGGACTGCACAGGACGAGCAAACCGCTTGAAAGCTTGCGCTGCAAGACGTCCATTGCGACCAACCTGTTTGGAAAACATAGCGACTTTTTCGATGTGATAAGCGGACTCTCTAATCTAAACAAAGAAAAGGCAAAAGCCAGAGACGGAAAAAAAAAAGAGAGACCCTTGAGAATACGCCGCCTTGGCTCTTGATAAGATTTAAATTGTCTTAGTTATCGGTGTTTCCGCTTTGCCTCGGATAGGATGTTGGCCTCGGCGTTTATGCACTTAAACGATCGATGGCTTCTTTCCTTGGTGGGCAATTTGGCAAACAGGTACAGACCGTGTTCCAGGGGAAAGTGGAAAGCCACTGTGGCTTGAATAACATGCGCCAAGTTGACACGGCCCTGATAATTGTGGAGAGATATCCAACTGCCAGCCATGTGCTAGGATCCCCTAGTACCTGTGACGTGAGTCTCACCCAACCAGAATCGCTCGACAAGCTTGTGAGACATGATTTGTAGGAGATGATCAATGGCTGCTGACGACATGCGTGCTTATTCGGTTTATTCCTTGTATGACTTGGTTACACTTGGTAGCATTTAAATAATAGCATTTACGTTTCTCGTCGCTGTGAGTTCCTCATCCTTTATCAACTTTGATCACTTAGAGCGACCTACAATGGTGAGACTGTCGACCTCGGTTCGTAAACTCAATATTGACTCTTCAAACTAGGCGACCGCTGATACTGTCGATCTGGGCCCTGTTCACCCTCCAAAGGAGGACTCTATTACTGCCTTTAAACAAATCCTACCTGAGCTCAAGAAGGCTGTTGTTCACCTCCGCCACGACTACAACAGTAAGTTGATATGAAATTACCCTCGCAGTAGATCGACAGCTAATTCTTCTTAGAGCATGAACCAGAGTACTTTGCAGCTGTTGCAAGTTCGACCCGAGCATTGCTCGTTTTCTAATGGCTAACAAAACATAGGCAAATCTCTCAGACCAAGACCTTGTCGGCTTTAGCGTTGAGAACTTTGAGGCTGTTCGCGTAGCTACATCAGCCTACGGCATCCATCTCTTTGGCAAGCTTCGCATTCCCGCTATGGCCGATCCGTCAGGCCCAGCTTATATTCACTTCCGCGTCTTCATCGCTGGTGGGGACGAGCTTCCTAAGCTCCATAGCATTCACACCGAGGAGCGGGAAGATCCAAGCGGTGGAAAGACTTACAGAGCTATCTTCAATAAGAATGACGAACTTGAATGGTTTGATACTTAGTCAAGAGAAATAATGAGAAATGCATTTTATGTGGCATATTGTATAAAATGCCAGTGAGCGTATTTTAGGATTTGCCATTTTGACTCCTGAACCAACATATTTGTAGTACGGTCAAAGTATTAAAACAAACGCTCAGCTTGTTCTTGTCATCACTGTTGATGAACTCTCCTACATATCCTCCTCTCCGGCCAGGAGCTCCGCGTAGTCGTCTACTGAGGCAAACATGGGGAGATCCTTGAGCTTTCTGCGCTTCGACTTTGGCTTCTCGCTTGCTGCCTCCTTGACCTCGAAACCCTCTTCATCCTCGCTGATTAAAGCTCCGCCCATCTCCTCATCGGACCCCTCAATATCCACGCTCATGTCGTCGTCATCATCTTCACCCAGCTCGCCATCCAAGGACAATGCCTGCGAGTCGTCATCTGACGCCATATCTGAGTCGTCGAGGTCGAAGCCAACGTCAGAGCCCTCGTCATCAGGATCAACGCCAGGCTTTGTAGATACCAGAGCCTTCCAAACCTCATCCTCCTGCTCATCGTCGGATTCGACGTTTCCTGCGGCTTGAGCGTTCTTCTTAGTCTCCTTGCCCTCCTTGTCAACCTGCTGGAAGTATTGGTGGAAGAAAGCATCCTCTGCAGCAACATCCTCCGCTTTCTTCTTCCAGAATGCAGAGGAGTTCACAGACGTTGTGGCTCCACCAGCTCCACGACTGCCAAGCCAGATATCGCCAACATCCTTGGTGGCCCGTAGAGGCTGCATGATGGACACACCCTTGGATGAATCAGTGACCTTGGCGTTTCGGTAGACAAATTTGTCCAAGAAACGAATGAGTGAATGGCTGTCCAGGTCCGGTTTCAGTGACTTCTTGTTGCGCTCCAATATCGACGCCGCATAGACTCTAACTGACGGGTGGTAGTGGCCCAGAAGGGGGATCTGAATACAGTCAGTATGGCTGTCTTGACTTTACATAAATCTCAGCAACTTACCACCTCCCATAAGCAACTGCGATTGGCGTTACTATACTCGGGATCTCTCTTTCGGCCATCATATCGCTGCTTCTCATTGGCAGGCTCATCGTCAAAAACAGACTCCTCAGGCTCTTCCAGTAAAGTCGAAAGATCAGGAAAAGTCTCGCGCAGGTGCCCAACAACATAGAGAAGTCCAATTGTAAATGCGGGTTGATGAAGGCCAGATATCTGGAGCATACGCTTAGCAAAAGCCTTGACTCGACGATTGTCAACATCGTTCTTCAGCGCGCGGAGAAGAAGATTCAAGTAAAGTGCTTGCTTTGACGAGTTCACCAGTCGAGGATCTAGTAGGGATTCGTACAAGGTCCTATAGAACCTGTCGTTTGCAAGACTTCGTGACGAGGATATTTGTTGGATCAGCAGAAGTGCCTGGATTCCAGTATTAAAGTTGCCTGAGTGAGCAATTTTAAAGAGAGTGTCCAGGTGAGATTCCATGCTATTACGGTGTTAGTGGCACAGGTACGAAAATATGTCCAAATAAACAGAATAACACATACATAGCATCGTTTCCAACCATGAATGGAGCTGCGCGGTTGACACCTGTCAAGATCGCAGATACAAGCTTATCGGCAGCCTCAGTCTCAGGCTCGGAAGCTGAGGGCTTCGCTGGCTTGCCACCCCGCGGCCTTTGAGGTCGTCGTCCAATGCTCCGTTGAACGTCTTCATTTTTCTTCTCGTCGTCTTTAACTGTTTTCGAATCAGTTGGCGCAGAAATGCCTAGACTTCCAGTCTTCAAGATGATAGTAAACAGGTCGAAGTAAATGCGCATCAGCGCTTCGGCCAATGAAGGTTCTTTGTTACTTAGGATGGTCTGGTTAAGGGTGTTAATGGCGTAGTACTTCGATCGGTGGTCTTGGGATGGGTGCAGAAGGATATCCTGCTCGATAGTTCGGACGATGATAGGTTTCATTCCAGGGTGAGAATTCTGCAGCTGGAGAATGAGGTATGATGCTCGAGAAGAGATCTTGCGGTCTCGATCGCCCAACTTATTGACTAACAATCTAAGGAGGTTAGACTCTTGCTCAGGTTTCTCCTTGAGGAGGCCATAAACAAAGTCGAGCGCTCTAGTGCGAGAGTACTCGATCTCATCTGAGCACCAGGACTCGAGAAGTTGAATGAGCTGGAAGTAAGTCGCCTTAAGCCAGTCCTCATAAATCCAAGCGACCAGATGGGCGGGTGTGATCTTGCCCGGAAGCGCGTTGCCAGGGGCCCAAGGCTTCCCAGGATTTCGTTGCAAAGTTCCAACTAACCCTGGTTGATCGTGGAAAGCTCGAAGGCGGCGGTCAGCAGGGAGCAATGTGCCAGGACCAAGCAAATCAACGAGTGCGCCAATGGCACCAAGGGCTTGTCCTCGACTCTTCTTGGAGGCCAGGCTCATAAGAGCATCAAAAGCTCTGATGTTGTGAACCGGAGACTCTTGAACAGCAAGAGTGAGAGCAGAGACCTTATCACTGAGTGTACCTGAAGTCATAATCGTTGACAAGAACTTGTGGGACGACTGAGCAAAGACACTGGTTCTGTATTTGGTTGCATCATCTTCCAGGAGTGCCTGAGCATGCTGTTTCAGAGCATCTATAGCCGCTCTGGGAGGATTTGGCTCATCAGTAGTTGGTGCCGGGAGTTTGCGTAGCTCGGAATCATGCCAGTCTGCTCGGGGCTCGAAGGCCTGCCTTACTGTTAGTGGTCAGAAAAGCCACCTTAGAAGTGGTCCGACCTACCATGTTGCTTTTCTTTTGGGTGGTTTCTTTGGGTGCTGCGGCCTGTTCTTCTTCGCTATCCTCGCCATCAACATCTTCGGCATTGTCTTCGTCTTCGTCGTCGTCCTCTCCTTCGTCGTCTTCGTCGCTGGCTTCACTCATCTCAACCTCTGCAAAGCCAAGCTGTTTGGAAAAAGCGGCCAGCTCATCCTTGAGGCTCTTATCGATAGCTTTAGAATCCTTGGAGCCTTGAGCGTACTCATCGTCATCAGAGTCAATGTCTTGGATAAGCGCCAGATCGCTCTCATCGCCACCAAGGGCCCTGATTTCTTCTAGGAGAGTCTTTTCATCGACCTTGCCGCTCTTCTCGCTAGAGGAGCTCTGTGAATTTCGTTGTCTCTTTTGATGTTGATCGCCTGTAGCCTTAGTTGGAGGTTGCTTTCGCTTGCCAAGCTTCTTGTCAATTGTAGACGTCAGGTTGTCTAGTGTATTATTGTCAAAGTTTGGCCCCTTTGAGGAGCTGCGAGGCCCCTTGCCTTTAACTTTCTTTGTAGGCTTCGCCATGATGTGAAAGCCGATTTGCGTATTGAAAATCTTAGAGGGAAACTCTCAAATGGAAATGTATTTCAGGGACTCCAATTTTCTGTTT
>PVPY01000580.1:0-29172 GCA_002982035.1 Fusarium algeriense
TTCATACTCCAAAGCCCTTTCCCCATTTCCCTTCCAATGGTGCCACTCCCGCAATCATTATTCACCCTTGCTACCGGCATGTTTTCTCATTGCTCAGCGTACGCTCTATGGGGCACTCTACATAGTACTGCAATTCAGACCCTTGTTGGGTACTGCCCTGTACCCATGGTTCCATGTCACTCAAGCCTTCTTCGAGGAAGGTTTCCTGTCAGTGTTCCTTTACTTCGTCATGCACGTCCAACGGGATTGTGTACTGCCCTCTTCATATAAGTCGGCATCCTGTCCCTGGCCGTGTTTGGGGCTCAGATGGTCCATAGATAGATCACCTCTTTTAAATCAAGCTTTCGAGTCTTCATCTCTAATCAGCTTCACAAGGCATTGTTATAAGCCTCCGTTCCCTTACTTATTAATCGCCCCGGCACCTCGCGTCAACAAGATCCCTCTATCATCAGCTTCATAGCTCCTTGATTTTCCGTATGTCTCAATCCGAGTCTCTATACCTTCCCTTATCCCCTCCATCTTCAGTCAAGATGGACTCGAACCCAACAGATGGAAGCTGTGACAACCCGAGCTCACCTCCCACCAGATCAACTGTTGGTAGTCAAATATCTGTTAGTGGGGAGTTCGTACTTGGCTCAAACATAAGTGCCTCGCCACAAACTCATACGCTTGAAATATCCCCTCAGCCTCCAGTTCCCTCGCCAAACCATTACTCATCCACACCCTACTTGAACACGCCAACAACCGACTCTGCTTATCTCCCCACACCTGCATCTCAATCATATTCTCGGTTTCCAACCTTGGCTTCAACGGACGTTGATTCAACCTGGAGTCAACCAGATCAAGCACGGGAGGGATCAAGATCATTGCTTTCCTTCTCACAACAAGCCGAGCATCAATTGGCACCAAATTCTCGTCAGACAGGACGATCGGCCAGCATGAGGTATTATTTCTTTTTGTTCAAAACTCTTCACCATGCACTAACGGTACTTTTCAAGCACTGTTGCGATTCAATTTGATCCAGTCTTTACCATGGGACCTCGGTCAGCTTTCACATGGCCAGGTATGTTACAAGCTCTTTACTCGACGATAACTTAGACTGAAATCTTTCCAAGGCCCTCTTGAATCAAACAACTCTGGGAGCAGCTTGCTAAGTCCTGGGCTGCCTTCAATGGGACATGTTTCTGAAAGTAGCCTTACACCCCCACCACAGTCCAGATCCGTGACATCGAGCCCCCCACGACTTTCTCTCTCAGCGGACCAGCGAGAAGTCAAGCGACAGTCAGATAGGGCACGTCGAGACTCGAGGCTGGCAAACAGAATGCGCCGCGCCAACAGTAACTCTTACATCGATCCTTCGCCCTCAACTTTAGGACTTCCCACGACCACGACTGCCATGAACATCCCAGCTTATACGACTGCCCCCGCGCCTGTGACACTCATGAGCGATACCCCGACTACAATGAGCAGTTCGACGTATCTTCAATCTTACAGCCCGTCCCTGGAAGACCACCAACCACAATCCGCACCAGTTTATCCTACCTCATATCCACAAAGCTTGTAAGACCCCTGTGTATATAGGGCGGCGCCCGGACCATGCTAATCTCTGATCATCAGACAAGCAAACTATAATATGCCAGTGGATTATGCAGCAGTTTATGCAGGATCCAGTCAGTATAGGTATGTAACTAGTCTGTGCGTCTCTGGTCGGCGATACTAACTCTTCATGACAGTACCCGATCACCGCCTGTACCTGTCGGCCAGGACGTTGGTTTTTTGTATCAAGTGCCTACAGTCATGGGCCCTGGAGGGGCAAACACACAAGAAGCGGGACATGTCAGAGTCGTGCAAAGTCGGCCAAAGCCACGATGCTGGGAACACGGATGCAACGGACGACAATTTTCAACTTTCAGTAACTTGTTACGACATCAGCGAGAAAAATCAGGTCAAGCTGCAAAGGCATCCTGTCCTAACTGCGGTGCCGAGTTTACGAGAACTACTGCACGAAACGGACACCTGCTTCACGACAAGTGCAAGGGTCGACGAAACTCCTGAGACGAATACTTTTAGACGAATGAAATGTATAAAATCAGTAACACGAGCATGCAGTAGGATGATATTCTTGCTGCAACGGTTGTGGCTCAGCCTCGAACTGGACCGGATCTGGCGTTGGTGGCTTATGGTCTGCCAACAACAACGCATTTGTTGGTGTATTGCTTTTATGGAATGGCGTATTTTGGCAGTTGCAAGGGCCCGAAAAATTGGAGTCCTGCGGTTTGAAATGTTAAACATGAGAGGGCAGCTGGAGTTGCTAACATGTTATTGGCGACCAGATATGGTACGCATCATGAAACATCTTGGGATATCTGAAGAGGTAAGCACATACTGATATTGGATTTCCTCGGAGCATATTGGGATCGGAGTCAACTTTGAGCTATCTTGGTGTTCCTTCTTTTCACCAATACCCCCGTATAAGAGGCTGGTATGGATTTTCACTATCTTTCTCTTCTATGCTGTACCTATTTCATATATATTAGAAAGCGCCCGCGGCATTGAAAGCTGGCCTACAACAACGCTTTGTTTTTAATAGCCGAACCTCGATAGAGATGCCTGAAATCCGGAGCACTACAGAGAGGCAAGACACGCTAAATCAGAACTTTGTCGAAATTCGGTATATGCGGTTTAAGGCATTTAGAAACTTAGCAACTTACTGCCCAAACTGGAAGGGCTTGCCAAAAAATGCGTATGTATACGGGCAAAGCTGGATTGGAGAGCAAATTGAGGACTGGTATGCAAGAATCGAACGAGACACCGGATTTGAAACAAACCAACCGTATAGGGAGGACGGGATGCCCCAGACTACTGGGAAGTGGATGTGAGTCCGAAGCAAATGATCGTCGCGGCACTCAGGCCCACCCTTGACTGAATAACCAGGTTTATTGGGCACAGCCGCGCCGCAAATAGCATGGACCAGGCCAAGAGAGCCCAAGTTGGCTCCAACAGGTGTACCTGGCTTATGAGGGATAATATTCGGTGGGATAAGTAGTTCTAGATGAGTTTGATTAGTGTCGTCTTACGCGGACACATAGCTCCATAGTGTGAGAGGGATTTGTGGTTCAAATGAAGACATTGGGACCGGCAGTGACGAAATAATAAGCAAACCTTAACGTGGTCCGCCGGCTAAGACGTTGAACCACTGTCCGAATCCCGTGTCCGAACCCGTCTCGGCCCCGAAAACAAACACCCCCGGAGAACAGACTTGTACGAAAAGGCCGAAGATTGACACTTTGTCCGGGGGTATCGCTGGCGAATGGACGGTCGGATCGTGGTTGTCCCAACGGCCGGCCGGTGCGACCATGCCCGCCCAGCAAGGCGGCGCAAGGTGAATGGAACCCCCTGAGTCGTGAGTGGGAATGCTGTCATGTCTGATACGCTCACACCACGAGGATGTCGCCCAGGTGCACCCCCCTGACCGACATGGCATGTGCATTGCATTGGATCTTCTTCTTTAATGAAACGGGGCCAGCCACATGGTTTCTGGAACAATCAGACCTGGTTCTGTCAGAAAGCTGAGCCAGCAACGGTATGAAGTTTAAGCACTGACAATGGATATGAAGGCCAACAGCAACATCATATCGTAGATATTCCTATTTGCTTGGTCTAACTCGGGTATGTCCTGTCGTAGGGATAGATTGCGGAGTGGAGATAACTGACGCGAGCGGACAGGCTCCTGGTTCTTTTGCCCGAGTGTAGGGGTCACTTACTCATGTTGTCCTTGCAGTAAGTTGTTGGATACCGGCATTCGTGTGTGCTATGCTACGCAGCTAATTACGTTTATATCGGCTAACAAATCAGATTATTTCGACAGCTACCAGGAGCCCCGGATAAGGTAGCATAAATCTCTACGGCACGGGCGTACTGTAGCCTAAGGTAACCTTTTGACAGACGGAAAACCGGAAGAAAATATTAAATGTTGCCTGTTCATGACGCCATGGACCGCAACGGCGGGACCGGCTTTCCTTTGAAGTAATTGATTCGACAAGCGAAATCCATCATCATCATGATGGGCCAACCCCTAGACAAGAGAACGATGAGGTCGAGTGCCAATTGTCACAATGGATCAGATCGCCGCCCTCCACTGTGAAAAGAAAGACTTTCGTGTCATCTTTCCTTCCTTATTCGGATAGCTCAGGAAAGGTACGTTATACCTTGAAGAAGAACCCTAGCCATTCGGGAGGCGCTGTTATAAGAGAACCCAGTATTCCTAGGCTGAAGCTCGCTGATTAACAGCCCTGCTACCCCAGCGATCCATAGCATAGCATGAAAGAACCAAGGATCTCGAGGCCAGACAGAGGCCGTTGCACAATGCGACGTTGATCAATGGTAAGGCATAAGCACTCTGGGTAGGGCTGGGAAAAGCGGGAATGTTATATCCAATACAAGGCAAATCAGACGTGGAGGTGGGGATGAAAGACTGAATCGACCTCTATGACAAAGGGGGATTGAGCGGAACTGCGAGAAAGAAAGGGAGCCGTTCCCGTTCTCTTCAGCATAAGGTACCCGAAACGCAGGTACGGAGCGCATAAACGCAAAGCGAACAATAAACCAGCATAAGGGTTATCCAAGCTCTGGAGACTTTGCCACCCAGCAGACTGGACGATAATACCCTTCGTAGTCCTTTTTGTCTTTTCGCTTTCAGCTTTCCGATCGACCGGGACTGCCCACTCAAACAAGCATCTGAAAAGGGCTGAAAGTTAATTCGGCGAACTGTAGTGCATTTTTAGCCGATCAGCGCCTCAACCTTCGAAACCTACAGCAACCCCGAACCGAGGGTGAACAGAATAGCATTCAACCCTTTCCCTAGGCTTGAACCTGGCCGAAATACCTGATTCTTGACTAGAATGATTTTAAGATGACAGACGAAGTCAATATCTTTAGTTTTCGGAGATAATTGAGCCGTGCCTCGGCGGTTCTCTGTATCGGAATTAAGAATTTGGGCCGTCGCCAGAGCTGCTTGCAATGATTAAAAGCAAATAAGTCGTATCTGTTCTCTACATAATGTCTTATTTAATTGTTCGCCGACCGAGCCTTTTAAAACAGTTTCGGCTGGAGCTCTTCATCCGCACGAAGATCCACATTACAATATTGCACTTCGGAGCCGGACTTGGATATTATCGGCCGAGTCGGAGATCTTCATCCCCCTAAAAGTTGCCCCCTGATGGTTTTGTTTAGTTCGTTTTCTCTCCTAGCGACAATTGAATCACATCGTGGCCCTTTAGGATTTCTCTCATGCCATGGAGTAATGTTTACTCCCTTATGACACACCTTCACCGACTCTGGCCCAGCTCTCTCACCCTGTATGGCTGACTCGCAACGAAGCGATACTCTGCCACCCCCTTCTCACGCAGTTCAATTTTAAATACCCTTCTCGAATCACCACGGGCCAGGCACCAAGATCTGACATCCAGCTAGCGTAATGCGCCTCGCCTCACCCTATGATAAGCTTAGTTTGCGAACAAAATCGATCCTTCAAGCTGGACAAGCCGCGCGCTGGGCTGAGTTACCCGGCATATGGTGATGAGATGGCTCAAACGTGGGCTGGCGAAACAACATCTCACAAGAAGAATGATGATTGAGCCTCATACTTTATCTGAAACGGCGTAAACATTTGCAGTAGAGGAAAGCACGGATGCTGTACGTGTAAGGTTTACTGGGTCTCGAGGGGGTGTGCAACGAAACCTTCTGAGTCCTGTCTCCTAAACGAAGTAGTATACCTAAGTAATCGATTTATAAAGAATCCTCAAGGTAAACTTGCGAATTATTCACAAGAGATCTTTAGTATTAGAGCCTTTTCTGATTCTATTACATGATCGAGATATACTCAATTCTAGATATGGTTGCGAAAGTGTAGAGAACCCTTTCCTACGTCTTCGTAAACCCCCCCGATGATCACTTACACGATTTACCATATTGAGTGTCGGCCGCCCTCAGACGGGGGTCCCAACGTGCCGTTGAAGGAGCGCGGCCCGTCCTGCACCCCACTGTGACATAAACGGTAGGAACCTTGTGCCTGTTGCAAGTATCCACTTACCAGTGGCTGTATCCGCACGTACCAACAACAATCAAAACATCTCTTTTGTTGACATTCTCACACCCCAAATTCAAACCACGCTACAATGCCACAATGGCCATGACAGCGTCGCGATACAGGGCACGCAAGCAAAAGGTCTTCCGATCCGTTTTCCAGACTGAAATCTCATCGCCCACGCCTCGTTCAACTCCCATCGCAGCCTTCACCGATCAAGGTGCTGCCTTTGGAGGTCCCCATGCATCACCTCAGCATGCCCCCCCACCACCACCGCCGTCGCTCTTTCACCAGACTATCCAAAATGCCGATGACCAGGTGAGGTGGGATCGAGCATGGCATGTTGTCACCTCCGAGATTCAGCTACCAACTTCAGTTGCTGTCGAAGATTCCTTTGGGACGTTGCCACCAGAGTCTCAAGACGTTGACTTTGATTTCCGCGATTCCCTTGCTCTGCTTCTCTACCCTGGCCGTTCCTTGCCTCAAGCAACCCATACAGAAGATATCCTCCTTTGGCACACACATCAAGTCCGCCAGCACTTTATTCACCATGTTATGCCACTGCTGGCTGCATGTGCCTGCCAAGGCGATCACACTCAAGTGCTGGTCTCAAGCATCTCAACTCTCGAGGCAGCTCATAGGCAATATCTTTGGGGCTTAACACTCATCGTGCAAGGCTACGACGATGAGGCGTCTGCAAACGCGGCCTTTTCAAAGTTTCGTCGCGATTTACATACCATCATTGGAAACTCTCTCAACCAGGGTTTGACAAATGCCCTGACAAGTGTCTTGCAGCGACTCATCCGTTCCAACCTTGGTGTAGGGGAACATTATGATGGAATGTCGGAATCAAAAGACGATTATGGCGATTCGGCGGCTCGAAAAGAGCTTCTGGGACTTCTAGAGTCGCTAAAAAATGTCGGACTTATAGGAGAAAGATTTCAAGTGCTCTTCGCCGAAATCATGGATGCCAGCATGGAAGATTTTATCAAGACCTCCTATTCTGGAGTGTGGAAAACGTCTGGACAGTCGTCAACGCCAGGCTCAGGTACCTTGACTGGTTGCCTTGGCCATCTTTCAGACTGGGTTGAGAACCAGTATGGTCGCCTTGCTGTTGAAGTCTTCAGTCGCCTTGAAATTCATATTGCTTGGAACGACGTTGAATGCTGGAAGGAAATCGCTGTAGGCCGTCTTGCAACTCTCCGAATTCAAGAGCTTTTTGATATCGCTTTGAACTGGCCCGAGAGCCGGGGCGGACTCGAGGATCTTCGTCTAGCCATTTCCACGTCACAACGTCGTCTTCAATTGACCGATACATTCTCCCTCACTCTTCAGAAGCGACTACTTCATCCCGGGCGATCCACCTCGGACATCCTCCAAACATACATTTCTATGATAAGGACATTTCATGCTCTAGATCATTCCAAAGTTCTCCTTGATCGTGTCGTTCACGCGTTACAGTTGTACTTGTGCCAGAGGGATGATGCCATTAGAATCGTCGTCACAGGCTTGCTTTCTAGCCCGAGCGAGGCTGGAACCGAAGAGGGAAAGGCGAAGCTTGCGGAGTTGGCAGTGTTGTTGAACTCAGCTTCTCAACAGCATCGGCGTCAGGTAGACGACGATGACTCAGACTGGAATGACATGACCTGGGTGCCCGACCCTGTGGACGCAGGTGTCAACTACAAGAGACCCAGGAACGAGGATGTTATCGGCACTCTCATCAACGCGCTTGGCTCTCAAGATATTTTCATCAAAGAATTCCAGCTTATCATCGCGGAGCGTTTACTTTCTAACCAGGCAAGCTTTATACAAGAGACCAAAGTATTAAGCCTGCTTAAGAAGCGGTTTGGTGACAATGCTCTACAGAATTGCGACGTCATGATGAAGGATATTCAAGATTCGAAAAGAGTTGACGCAGTTCTTGGCAAGAATATTCTTCAACCTTCGGTCAATTCAGGAGCACCCGCATATCACTCGAAGATTCTCTCACGACTTTTCTGGCCTAGCCTACCGAAAGACCCTTTTACAGTTCCGCCACCTGTTGCAGAGATGCAGGCCAAATATGAGCAAGGGTTTGAGCGACTCAAAACCTCCCGAAAACTCACCTGGCTGGACCAGTTAGGTTCTGCAATTGTTAAGCTCGACTTTGAGGATCGCACAGTCGAGCTCGAATGCAAAACTTACGAGGCTGCGGTGATCTACGCGTTCCAGAATGGTCACGGCGAAGGCAAAGACGATCCTACAGAACGGACTTTCGATGAGATATGGCAACAGCTTATGATAGATGAGGACCTTCTCGAGCTCGCCCTAAAATTCTGGATCTCCAAACGAGTGCTTCGTGATGTTGGCAACCGAACCTATATCGTCTTAGAGCGATTGAACGACGGCGAGCAAGCTAGTAAAGGAGATACTCCTGGAGAAGATCAAGATCTTGTCAACGACGGCCGCTCATCTCCTCGTAAACCCAAAATCGATCCTAAGGAGCAGGAGCGACGAACTGTATACTGGCAGTTTATTGTGGGCATGCTGACGAACTCAGCACCGACTATGCCTCTTGGACAAATGTTAATGATGATGAAGATGCTGATTCCTGACGGCTGTTCATGGACTAATGAGGAGTTGCAGGAGTTTTTGGCAGAAAAGGTGGCAGAGAATAAATTGGAGCTGGCCGGTGGCAAGTATCGCTTACCGAAGAAATGAAGAGGCTTCTCGAACCTGACCTTTGTTGGGTGTCGAATGTCTGTATCATGGGGTTCGAGCGAGGTGAGTACTGGCTGCAGTGTCACCCTCTCGACCAGCCAACACGGCACTGGATGCTGTCAGTGCGTGCTTGCACCACAGGGCAAACATCCGGGACCGAGCAAGAGATTCACGAGCCGAGACGACCTCCTGGTGGCGAATATGCCGTGGTTGTCGCTGCTGTATCGGAGGGGAGAGGAATGTATTCATATTTCACTCTCCTCTTAACACGCGTGAGAACGAAGCCTTGCTTTACATCGAAACATAGCAGCAAGAAGACGGAATCCCGAGGCCATAGGCATAAAGGGCTCTTCTCCATAGTGTTGACCCATCTCCCTGGCTCCTAAATGTTGTGCCTTGGGGAGGTTCGTTTATGTACTTTGTCGCAAGCTTCCAGCAGAGGCCGGGCAAACAGCCAGAATAGGAAATAAGAATCAAGCTGCCCCAACAAGCGGGTCGTCCTCTGAGTGTTTGTGATATTCACCAGTATTTAAAGAGTTGACATAGCGAATAAGACATTTGCCTTTGAAGGAGTGTTAACTATCAACCTCGGAGTTGACTTGCTGCAGATGGATCGACGAAGGCACCAACGACGCTGGCCAAGCTCCTATGGGTTCCCAAACATTGAGGAACTAATTGAGGTTTCGTTTCGTTTCGTGGGTTAAAGTGGTTGCAATTATTGGCTCTCTAGAAATGCTGACGGGTGTGATGCGCAAACACATGAGGCATCACGGCGCCGTCGTAGTGCTCCAGAGTTATCCCAAGTACTAAATAGTTCGTTTCATTGACTTATGAATACTAGGCAAGTGCATGAAATGCATGTTCAGATGTATTTCAGTTAAATTTTGTTGCAGTCCCTCCTCAACTTCCCGTCGTCTCGCCTTACCCAATGTTTCCAGAGACAAATATCGCTTCCTCGACTTCAAGACACAGCCACCTTAGTCATATATGACCTGTGTAGGTAAAGAAATGTGCAACAAGCAAGCCTCCGGCGGATGGAATGTCTTGCTTCTGATAATTTACACAATGACGGTTTGAAACATGATCATCATTCGCATGAATGAATTACTACAGTGGCCTCAGCGTAAGGTGGTGCGACTTTTATTATGTTCTGTTGTGTCTGATATTACGGTAGGTATCTGCTCGGTTGTGCCGTCGGGAAACGGTATCCTTTGGTACGGTATGATTGATCCCAAGCATGGGCTAGCAATGTTTGTAGTTGATGCAGGAGAGTTCGTAAAAGGAAATAGCTACATTCGCTATGAAGGTCAGCCGGCGGCCGAAAAATGGTGAGCATCTCATGCGCGGCGACGCTGCAGAAGCGGCCATGTCGAGAAGGGCAATTACTATATTCAAACAAATCCCTTTTAGCAGATTCGGCGTGTGATTATGCAGCCTTTCTTTCTTGTTTGTTCGCCAAGGATCGAATCCGATAGCCGGAATTGAATAATCCAGGTAGGACTTTTTGGCTTTCGCTCCATTGCTGCAAACGTCAGATAAACGCAAGGTTGACGCCGCGGCAAGTCTGATTAGTATGTCCTCCCTATGGTGGAGAGTTTTGACCTTTTCTTCCCTCCTCACTCAGAAGGCCTTGTCTCTCCAGCTGACGAGAACCTGTTTGTCTTGGCTAGGGTTGTGGGCCTGTGTTGTGCAATTATGAATGGCTGAAGGCACGCGAGGCGACGGCTCACATGATGGATCATATTCACGCCTGAATCATCACCGCACCAACCAAAGATGTTTGTAATGTATCACTGGAACCTGATAAACCAAGTCAATTAATTATACATTTCCTGGTACTTCAACCGATCACAGCTCGATCGATACTGAGTTTGCTCGCTTGCAAATATGCACCTCGAAAGCTTCCAAGATTTAAAAATATTGATGTTAAATAACTTTTCTAGAGGAGAAGCACTAGCAACCTAAAAGTTAATATTGAAGAGAAGCTTTGTTGAAGTTCAGTGCTTTTATTTCGTTTTTCTTTGTATCCGTAACTTATGTTACCCTGATCAGCTGAAACTGATAGATTCTGTTTCTTTGATGAATCGATTGCGGGTGGACAGGCCAGTCTAGGTACGGTGCGGTAGTCGTAGTGGAATCGCCTAATAAACCCAGGCAATGGAAATGGTCGCGAACATGTATCAGGCCGTTTTAATGATCCAATATGGAGAAGGGTCTTTCAATGAAAGTATCATATCTTCTATCTGCTGCATCATGTGCATGTTGCTCTCGAGCGAACAGAAGGGCCACGAAATGTCAGCGATTTCAGGCCTGAGTTACCATGCCCCGGTCGATCGATGATGGGTTGTGCCCACGCTTGGGCTTGGGCTGGCTGATGAACTGGCTTGATGGGCTTGAATTCTTCCCTACCCTGCGCGTGCAGCTGATGGCTAGACTTTCCCTACGCATGACCATGACTACGACCATGACCACGGTTCTTTTTGGCTTATTGCGCTTTTGGAAGTGGAGATACGAATGGTCAAGTGGTTTGGCACGCCGCATAGTGTGACTTTGTTCATCCAGGACGGGACAGCGTGAGGACCTGATTCTCCGCCTCTGATGTTCTGTTAAGCGATTAATCAAGGCAGGCGTTTACGTTCTTGCTTGGAGTATCTGCTTGTTATGCTTCAATTCTTCACTACATATCTTTTTTCCTTGTATCACCAGTGTTCTCATCGCTTTTAGCATCATCGATAAGAGGGCTCTCCATGATCCATTCTTCGCCCTTCACGCTTATCATAGACCACGTCAATTCCGCCGCCATTCATGAATCTGTCAATCAGTCCCGCATTGATAATTATACTACGTGCAAGGGCGTGCACTGGTCGGAAGCTTCCTTGATGGTTACGATGAACCTTGCTCTCCGCCTATTACCAAACACGGCCGGCAAGTTGATGAGTTCATATCATATCCGTCCTTGAATTACGATTGCAACTGCGACTGCAGCAACGATTCTGACTCGAATGCCACATTTCGTGCAAACCACCCGCCAGGGATTTCCCCCCTGCTCCTTGGTAGTTGGAGGAACACAACACACCCAAGCGGCCTATTCTCGCTTTTGCTTGTCCACCGTATCGTCTAGCCTGGCTTAACTCAATTTACTTGGTTTAACACAAAAGAAGGTACTCTCACTGACCCTTCTGAAGGTCTTTGGCCACTTTCGTTCCACGCCCCCTTCATCTTCTGGATCTGACCTGTATCTATTCATTTAATTCGCTGCTACACTACCTAAACGCCTCGTACGCTTGCGAATGTTGACCATTGGTGTTCGGGACCACTGACGCTCACTCAGGCCAAGCCTCGGGCCTTCATCATTCACTTCTAATATCTTACTTATCTTGCCCAACTTGCATTGCACTGTCCACGACGTCCACCTGTGATTTTGTAACCAACACCCCGTCTATAAAACGGCACGCAAATGAGAAAGGAAGGGCAAATAAAACTAAAAAGAAAGAAAAAACTCATTATATCTGGCCGTGAACGCAAGATCCTAAGCAGGCCCAGCCAATAGTTCGGTGTCTGTACCCAGACGAGCGAGAGCCTAGCCCAGAGAGTGAGAGTCAGATCGTGCAAGAGACGACGAAGACTCCAACTTACCCTTCCCTATTGTACTTTCCATCGCCATTTTTTTAGTAGCTTACCTAGCTCTGCGACCTGTTGATTTCACTCCCAGCCTGTCCCTGCAACCCACAGCATCATCACCACACGCCTGCCGCCTGGTCCTAGGGAGTCTGGTCTGGTCTCATTCGTACAAGACGTGGCATTCGTTTTATTTTTGCATTTCATTCTCTTGTCTCTCACTTAGTCTTTCTGTCCCCCACACCATTTTGTTCTTCTCTTCTCCCTCCTTTTCACTTCCGTCTTCTCTCCCCATTTCCCCCTCTGCATCTCCCTCTTTCCAGTCGACTTTCCGTAGGTAGATGCAACACCAGCCGCTCACACCCCGCCTCCTCCTCCTCCTCCTCGTCGCAGAACGCCGCCGCTAGAGTTGAAACTACGTCGTCATCGGCGTTATCGCCAATACCCGATAACAAACGACTGCCCCTCATTAGCATAATCATTCATATTCACCCGTGGCTGCTCTCTCTAGCCTTCTCCGCGACCGCTTGCGTGCCCTGCGCTCTTCTCTGCTCTCCATTTCCATCTGCCTCGGCGCCTGGGGAGCTTCGGTCTCATGACCACGATTTATCTGCGTTCCCCGATCACCGTTTTGTGACTGCAGCGTGCTACCGATAGTCCTAGTCCAGCACATATAAATCGAATACACATATTCGCTCATCTTTTACGTGGAGCCCTTGTGCAATCAGCATTCGTCAACCATACTCCCATCCGCTTCGTGCTATTCGAAATCAGAACTGCCTTCAGAATTGCGCTCGCTCTTGTCGAATTTCGGTGAGCTGCAGCTGGACTTGCGTCTGCGCAGCTCCCTTGGTTTGCGAGCCACATTGAGCCAGTATCATATCCAAGTTGTTTGTTCATAATGGATCCCATGGATTTCATGCTTTCAAGCAATCACCACCGGCCTTCCGGTCATTACGACCCTGTGCATTCTGCCTCAAACCATTGGGCACCACATTCTCAGTCACAGAACTCACCTCCATACCCGTGGCCTACCCAGAACCCAAATTTACCTCACCTCTACTCACATCACTATGCCATGCCGCCTACACAGAGCTCTATTCCAGATTCGTACGGGCACCACGCAGCTATGCTACCACCAATGTTAGGCATGCCGTCTCCGGGT
Source organism: Fusarium algeriense (assembly GCA_002982035.1). Classification (NCBI taxonomy): domain Eukaryota; kingdom Fungi; phylum Ascomycota; class Sordariomycetes; order Hypocreales; family Nectriaceae; genus Fusarium; species Fusarium algeriense. The sequence goes on from PVPY01000580.1 coordinate 13,569, forward strand.
CCATACGCAGGTAGCATGTCTGGGCCGGCATCGCCACGGCCAAATGGCCGTGCTCCTTCGTATCGCAACAGTATGCCGGTTCCTGTTGCGTCGATGCCTTCTGGCGCTGGTGATCACAGCCACGATACAGCGTTTGCAAACCAAATTCCTGCCAACAGACCTCCGGATTTCCAGCCACAGGGGCTCGCTTTAGGCATGCCTCCCCTCGGAGCCGGCCACCAGGAAGTTAATTCACTACATCGTTCGGCATATGCCCATGTCGATTCAAGCGCCAACAGCTTGAATCATAGCAACACTGGTTACTTTCCACACCTTCTCCCAGCCCCGCTGCCCCCTCATCCTTTCATCCCGACATCGTCAAGACGAGGTCACTTCACTGCTGCCTCCTCATCATCCAGGCCATTTGGCAATCTTCCCTCCCCTACCAGTAAGTCTCTCCCAGTAGCACCGCTTTCTCAATATACCCTTTAGTTGTCACAGATCAGTGGGTTCCCGAATCATTGCTTAGTTTGTGCCACGTTGTTGATTGAGTTTCTCTGCAAATTCTTATCCTTGCTCTCTCTAGGACCTTCTCCTTCTTCATCTGGATTTCGTCGGTCCCAACCGCGACAACGCAGGCGCATAATGTCGACGGAGCCTGGACACGACGACAATGAGGATGACGGGTATCATGGCCATCATGAGCATGCTCTCCACAGTTCAGACGTTTCCGACTCATCACCCGAGGCGGACGACGCTTTTATCCGACAAATGCAACTTGTCAGAGGCTCTTTGACGACCAAGATGGTTGCTTCCAGGGCCACGCTCCAGTCACTTCAGAGCGTCAAGCTTGAGGATTTACCTGAGACAGATCGAAGTAAGGGCTTCCTCCCTGTTGAAATATGATTAGAGTTAATGTGTTTCAGGTTGTGTCATCTGCTATAACGAATATGGCGTTGAGACTCCAGAAGGTATTAATGAGGCTCCTCTTCGTCTACCAAAATGTGGACACCTTTTTGGCGACCATTGCATCAAGAAATGGTTAGAAGATTCAGATAGCTGTCCTTACTGCCGGGACAGGCTTCCCTCGGAGCCCAAGGCACAAACCAATTCGTCTGCCGTCGCATTCCTAAGCTTAATGCGGAACAGAGGCGCCAGCATCCATCCAGCGTGAGTGGATAAATACAATACCTATTCAATAGATGGTTCTCTTCGAACAGTCGACTGACGTAGTCAATAGGATGACAGCGAGCGGTCCACAAGATGAAGCTCTGGCACGGGCAATTATGGCTACCTATGGAGCCGTAGATGCACGGAACAACGGCCCGCCTCGATATTTTGCACCAGTACCCGGAGGAAGGAGGTCACCTTCTAGAGAGGGTGGTGAACACCAGCATCGTCGACTTCGAACGCGGTACGGTAGTTCATCCGTGCGTGATAACTTTGCCTCGCCTGAAACCCGCGATCAAGCAGCGTCGACATCTTCACAGCCTGTCACTACTGGCCCTCGTCTGTCAGCCATGCCGCAGCAAACCGAACAGCCACTTGCAGAAAGGCAGCCACGGGAGTGGAGGGGGGTCCACGCCCAGAATGCAAACGACGCATCAACGTCAGTTCAAAATCGTAACACTGAACCAGAACCGTCAACTGGAGCGGCGCCAATGCTGTTGCCAGCGTTACCTCCATACACAACACAAGGCGCTGAAGACCAAGGCTCAAGTGTTAGAACTCTTCGGAACCCATTGCAAACACAGTCGGGCACACCATTTGAGGGCCTGGGAAACAACGAAACTGCACCCGATATGACGTACCATGGCAACCGCAATTGGTAGTATGCTATTCGGTGCAGCAACGTTGACTTGGTCTCTCGAAAACATATGAAGAAAGTGCGGACGGATAAAGAACAAAGGAGAACGAATGCATTTGCGATAATCAAGTCGGTAGCGCAAAAGTCATTGACTCGTCGAAGTCATGAATTGATCGCAGTCACAACGGAGTTTGGGACTCACAAATACATGAGATCAGGTCTTTCTGGCACGGATTGGCGTTTTGATGGAAAGGTCATGGTTGAAATGCACCAGATCAAGGATTTTTTGATATTTTTCTGCTTTCTGCTTGGTTCCCCCAGTGCCATTATTGGAAGGGAAGTGTTTGATGGTGTGCATGCAAAGAGAATGAATGGTTCACTACTCCGTGTTCAGCCATCATCAGGTAGGCGACCTATTGCCGTAGCGGAATTAGCGATAAATATCGAATGAAATACTTAATTCGGCATGCAGAGCTGTACTCCCAAAGACCTGACTAGCCTAACTCTTGGCTCCATGAGCCAAGAGTGTCTGCTAAATCGGATTTCCATTAAAGCGTATGGCCCAGCTCCGCAACTTATACTAGAATGGAACTAGCGCGTTGATGTCTCCGCAGGAAGAGTTGGTCGGTCGGAGTTTCTGTTGTATCGATGATGCCGTTGGAACGGTGCAATGTTGACAACCGACTCGGACCATGTGGTGCAATCCCTGTGGCATCCATTTATATCTCTGACGACTCGAGTATCTCATGGAGCCTCGAATGTCTAGGCCTCCCCACCACATTCAAGATAGACGAATCGCTTATAAGACCAGTCCCTGTCGCTGTACCCCTTGAGACGCGCAACAGTCGCCCATTGCAAGTGTTTTGCTAGATTCAACACAAAGTTCACAATCTGGCCCTGAGCCTTTTCTCTCCTTGTATTTTATCTCAGCTTGACTATCATGGGCTTGCCGTGGGAGATTCTCACTGCCACTGCCACTATAAGCACTTTATCTCTTGCATTAGCCCAAAACAATTGGTCTAGGTTCCATCTTTTCGGACACTTCATAGAGCTTTGGATTGCAAGTCTTGCTATCTGGGGCGTCTGGGCAGTATGGATATACCCTTTATTTGTGTCGCCTCTGCGACATCTTCCTGGGCCTTCCGGGAATCATTGGTTCATGGGCCAGGCGAAGAAGATCATGGCCGAGCCCTCAGGTGTTCCAATGCGAGAATGGTTTGTGGGCATCTTCCTTATATTGAATTCTAGACCACAGAATGATGACTGATAAGTAAATTGTGTCCAGGGCCTCTAAGATTCCCAATGATGGCCTACTCTGCTACCGCGGTTTCTTCAATCAAGAGAGAGTGATGGTCTGCTCAACGAAAGCATTAGCTGAGGTCCTTGTCGCAAACAATTATGCTTTTCCGAAGCCCTCTCACTTCCGATGGTCCATTGGTCGCATTCTTGGAATCGGTATATTGCTTGCAGAGGGCGAAGAGCACAAGATGCAGCGGCGTAGCTTGACACCTGCGTTCGCCTTCCGACATATTAAGAATTTATATCCGGTCTTCTGGAGCAAGGCTAGGGAAGTGACGCGTACCATGATGGCCGAGTTCGGTGGGAAGGACGAGGCCCAGGTTGAGATATCAAGTTGGGCATCACGGGCCACGCTCGATATCATTGGTCTTGCTGGGATGGGTCGGGACTTTGGCGCCATTCAGGATCCTGAAAACACGCTCGCTCAAACGTACAAGCAAATATTCAGGCCATCACGCCAGGCTCAGGTCCTCGCTTTTGTCGGCATGATTATCCCCATGCAGTTTATCACCAAACTACCATTCCGTCGAAATGAGGATATTGCTAAAGCAGCAGCCGATATTCGGGCAGTCTGTCGAGATCTTATCCGGGAGAAGAAAGCAAAAATTGCTAATAAGGAGCAAGCGGATGTTGACATCCTATCGGTTGCTCTTGAGAGTGGCGGTTTTACCGACGAGAACCTGGTTGATCAGCTCATGACATTTCTCGCTGCAGGGCATGAGACAACAGCTTCCGCCATGACTTGGGCAATATATATGCTCTCGAAGCATCCCGATATTCAGAGCAGGCTCCGGGGGGAAGTGCGCGAACGGCTTCCATCGGTAGACTCAGACGCTGATATCACCAGCCTCGACATAGACCGCATGCCATACTTAAACGCCGTATGCAGCGAAGTTCTACGATATTACGCTCCTGTCCCGTTGACAATGCGCGATGCCGCCTACGACACCACCATTCTCGGTCACTCAATCCCCCGAGGCACACGTATTGTCATTGTACCTTGGGCTACTCATTTTGATACTGAGCTCTGGGGACAGGATGCGGGCCAATTCAACCCAGATCGGTGGCTCCCAGCAGGTGGAGAGAGTGGTTCCGCCGACCGCAAGGCAGCGAGTGGCGGAGCGAGCAGCAACTATGCGTTCCTGACTTTCTTGCATGGCCCACGGAGTTGCATCGGATCCAGTTTCGCAAAAGCAGAGTTCGCATGTTTACTAGCGGCATGGATCGGTCGCTTCGAGTTCACCCTGGCGAACCCTGAGGAAATGGATGAAAAGAAGGTGGAAATTCGGGGCGGTATAACGGCCCGGCCCGCCAAAGGTATGCATGTCAAGCTCAAGCCCGTGAGCGGCTACTGATACGAAACGGGTCTGTTTATGTGTCGAACATGGGGTGTACAGTACAAGGCTTATTTCGCATTTATATGAGATTATGTTACATAGGTGTTATTGCGTGATATTGTGTGTGTAAATTGGGAGATTCGCGAGGTGGATGAGTAGATGCAAATCCCGAGCCATTCCTTCACATGTTAGAGCTTGTGTTAGTCAACGGGTATTAATGGAACGGCTCGTTGGGATCTATGCAACGAACATTCCTGAGTTTCTCAGTTCCACCTTACTTACAATAAATGAGACTTTGGTCATACGTATTCGTTCACCATCAGTGAAGGTGGGCTTGCATTACAAGGCTGGCATTGCGGGACATTATTGACAAAAGACATCCTCACTCTTTGATACTGTACAGGGTAGACTCCACTTCGTAGCCTGTAGAAAGCAAGGCCGCCTGCATGTGTGACTGCAGGTGACTGCCAGCTGGCAATGGATCTTCGATGTGGACATTACAACGACGCTAGCCAATGTGTGGCGGCCTGAATGAGGTATCCAGACTGTTAAAGCACTTTAATTAAACCCAAATGTCCACGATGTCAGGCCACGCTTGGCAAACCTAGAGCTTGTCTCTTGCAACCTACCCATTGAGATATACGGTTATATTCGCCGAGCCAGCAAGTGTGCAAGTCAAGTTTTGGGCATTAGCGCCCAGGCCTCCCATGGCAAATTTCTCATCGCCCAGATCAAATCTGAGACCCGCTACGATCCCCATTGTATCTCAGCTTGACCAACGACGTGCGACCCCAGCCACCGTCTGTTTAGCGGGCCGTAACGGACGGGCCCCCATGAAAGCTGGCGACGAGCTCCCGAAAACAAAACACCATCAAAACATCAAACTCAAGAAACTCCCCGACGAAATTCGCAGCGCCGGTAGATCGTAAACCGGTGCAATGCAGCGAGATAATCGCTCTCGGGACCCTGAGGGCTCTCGACGCCGGTGGTACGAGTCTCGCGACCGCGATCCGAGAGATCAGGGAGATTCGCGTCAGCAACCATCGCTGCCGCCACAACAATCACGATACCCCCAACAACCATTCTCACAAATGTATCAACAGCATTATCAACAACGAGCATATGACCCGCAGCGTTATGAACAATCTCCAATGTATCAACAGTCACCGCAATATCCGCAATTTCCACTCCCTCAGCAATATCAACAACCGCAACACTACTCCAGCGCGCCGCTTCAGTCGGTGCCTGGATATAATAATACTCATCAACCGCAGCATAACTCACAACGACCACAGACACCTTCAAGTATTTTCTCGTCTTCAAGCGACACATCGACATCGCTGTTGGACATCTCGCGATACAAGGACACGAAACAGTATGGCGGTGTTTTTGGCACATTTTTCAAGGCACCTTCAGACCGTGTCAAGCAGCGTCTCCACAGAAAGAAGAAGCAGAAGCGTCGTGTGCTTTACTTTGGTAACTCGTCATCTTCTTCCGTCAACTCTGATCTGGCCTACGGACAGGGATATGTACGGCAACCAAAAAGCCGTACCTTGAGTCCCCGAAGTCAAAGCCGCGCCTCTGGTCAAGGCTATGCTTTTTCTCCAGGTCAGGGACCGAGCCAGGGACACCGACGACGTAGTTCTGGAGGCTCTGATCGCGCATCGCGACCGGCTCCTCGAAAGAAGACCGCTGATGAGGAGATAATGGCCCTTGGTCAACAACTCTCTGACTTAGCACGGCGGTCCAAGGAAGACGAGCAACGCCTCTCTAGCCGAGGATCAGGCAAGGGCAAGGCAGCTGTCCTGGGACTTGCAGCCGGTACAGCCATGGCATCTCGTTATGGCCGACAGAAGCACGGCTCCCGGGGCTTGGGTAGCTCAAAGCAGCGCGTCGACACTTCGGATGATGATTCGGACTGGGAAGATGCTTCAGACGATGAGTCGTCTAGCAGTGATGAAGCAGGCTCAGCTGCCGACTCAGAGCTTGCATATGGGACAGTCGGCGAGTCCATCAAGCCCGCAGTCGGCGCTGTAGCAGCTACAGGAAGTGCAGCAGCCGCAGCTGCTATGGCTGGCTCTCGTGGGCACTCAGGTCAGAGCCCGGCATTCGACTATCGTCGATACGGAGATCGGGGTTCTATTGTTGATCCTCGCTTGTTTGGCCCCTACAACTCTCTTCGAGGCTCAATCAACACCCCATGTGGTTTCCGAGATGAAGACCAGGCTGCTGCATATCGCCGTGACTCTGCCAGCCTTGAAACTGGTGGACCAATTCAGATGCGAGATGTGTACCCCATTCCTACTTATGATCCGAAGCGATTTGATGCAGGACGATTTTCAACCCCCGACCGGCGCCAGGAACCTTCAACTCGACCTGAGCCGGTACCCTTGCAACAACCAGTCCCCAAGCAGGCAGTATCGTCAAAGGTTTATAATGCCGAAAAGTTTGATGATATAAACCGTAGGGAATCTCGGCAGCGCAAATCTGAACAGCCCGATGAAAAGGGCTGGGGTGGAGCTGCGACGGCTGGTCTCGCAGCGGCGGCGGTCGGTGCGGCTATGGCATCTTCGTCATCTTCGCGAAAGGACAATCGCGAGTATCGGGATGAGAAGAAGCATGACCGTGATGATCGAGAGCGCCACGAGAGAGAGCGGATCGACCTGGAGCGTCAGAAAGCTCTAGAAGCGGAGGAGCAAAAACTCCAGGAACTTGAGCGTCAAAAAGCCCAAGAACTAGAATGGCGAAAAGCTCAAGATCCTGAACGCCAGAGGCTTGACTGGGAACGACGCCTTGCCCATCACAACCAGCGACAGCAAACACTTGAGAATGAGCGTGAACGAAATGTAAAATGGGAACGTGACTACCGCGGATCGGATCCCGAGCCTATTTTCCCTAAGTATGATGATGAGCGAAAATCTTCACGATATGATGATCATGACGATACCCCCACGGATAGAAAGGAGAAGAAGAATGTTGATGTTGTAATTGCGTCTGGAGAGGATCAGGGCGAAGGTGGAGCATTCCGTATTGAGTCCGGGCCAGAGTTCCACGTATTGCGCGAGCCTATTCAAGCTGATAGCAGCGAGCGTGAAGCGACTGAAGATGGCCGCGACCTTCCCCTGCCCGTCGGCGCAGGCCATCGCGCCTTAAGCGACTCAACTCAATCTGCACATGAAGCCATCGATCCCTTCCAGTACCAGGTTGCTGACGATGCGTTCACCATGTCTCAGACAACCACACCTGGGCGACCCCTTACACCTAATGTTGTTACCATTGAGCGCGAGCCCAATTTCGATGACTCTCCACCAAATACTTCCGCAGCTGACGCTCGGTTGAGCCGACGAGACTCCTTTGAGATTGAGCGTATGGTTGAGGAGTACCGACGGGAGTCTCAAGATTCACCACAACGCCGCGATACCCAAGCTGCTCATAAGCTCGAAGAGGACGAGGAAAATGCTAAGTCTATTCTTAGAGAGACCAAACATGCTACCATTCCTGCCGCAGCTGCCGCCATAGCAGCTGCCGTCGCAGTCGAACATGGACGTTCTCAAGAGCGTGGAGACCGTGAATACCCGAGCAACAGATCTCAGGACAGCTCAAGGGGTCGCAAGGATGCTGTGCAAGAGGAAGCAGACCGATATTACCGTGAGGCCTGCATCGCCCGGAAAATCGCTTCTGACGAATTACGATCACGAAGTGCATCCCCTGAGCCATCCGTTGTCGACAAATGGCAAGAAGATAAGAATGACCCGTTCACGATTGTCACACCACCGACCATGGAAGACAAGCACCCGGATAAGAACATGTTCGATGGACCCGATGCAGATGTGAAGATAGATAACAAGATCTACCCCCGAGAAGAACGTCATTTCCGAAACCTTGGGGATAACTCTTCGGCTCTTGTGTTAAGGTCGAGAGAGCCTTCACGAGAGCGTCCTGTCCTCAATTTGATCTATCCTACTCCTGCCACAAGCCGCCAACACACGCCAGTTCCCGAGGCACGAAGCGCAAGACAGCCCGATGAAGCGCCCACATCTGATGAAATCAGCATTGGTCCCAAGGGTGAGATCATCTCTGCGAGCGAACCAGTCTCCGTTGCCAAATCTGTCAGTTGGGGTGAGAATGAGACGAAGAGCTTTGAAGTAGACACACCCGAGAACCGAAGCGATTCCGATAATTACTTTTCTACTGATAAATCTTCCGACAAGCCCAGGCCAAAGTTAATTAAGGCGAGCCGTTGGGGTATTCTTGCCGCAGCACTGGCTGGTAGCAGCGCCGAGCCACATAACGAGCCTGATATTGTGGTCCCATCTAAGAACTCAGATATACCCAGAAGTTTTCCAGATGAAGCAAGCAGAGATATTTCTGTTCACGGAGTCGAGGAGGTTTCCCGTGATGATACGTCGCACGAACCTCCTATCCCTGGGCCTAAACCTCCGAGCCCACATCCCCAAAAGATGCCCGGCGGCTTCGGAGATGACCTAGAGTTTGCTGCTACACTTGCTGCTGGTTTGAAGGATACTGGCTTCGACCCTGACATTGTCATTGATGACCCTTCCTTCAGCCGGCGCGACTCTCCTCCAGGTGTCCAAGAAGCAAACGGTGACTCCCATGGCAGCACAAATGGCAATGCCTGGTACAAGCGACCTTATGCAGAGATCGTTCCGGAGCCAAGAGATGATAGTGTTCCAAAACTTCTCCCTGAGCAGGGTTTTGTTCTCGGAGAGGTTGAGACCCATCAGGAAAAGCCTGTTGTTCGCTACGAAGGCGAGCGCGAAACCAAGTCAGACTTGCCAAAGCCTGAAGATGTGCCACTTCCTCACGACAATTCCGAGACTACAACGTTGAGCAAGCGAGAACAACGCAAGCGAGACAAGTCTGATGTTGTGGTGGTTCAAGATGATGGAAAGATTGAGCAAGTCAAACCTGAGCCCTCACCTTCGAGGGAGATCGGCGAAGAAGTATGGGAAGATACGACTCGCAAGAGGGGAAAGAAGGATCGCAAAGGCCGTGATTTTGATGATGACTCAAGCTCGAGAATTTCCGCATCTGTGAATCACTACAACACAAGCTCCTCCCGCGACGCCCCAGTCAGAGACACCGGATCTGATCTTGATTGGAACAACAGTGCTGCAGACGAAGATCAGAGATACACTTTCAATGCCGCGGATATTGCCAAGGTGGCCGTGCCGGCCCTTGCGTTTGGCGCCCTTGCCTCCTCAAGTCCAAGAGGCGCACCGTCTCGTGACGTTCGCTCTGATGACGAGCAAGACGTCCCTAAGAAATCGCGTAAATATTGGACGGACGACGACTATTACTATGATGGCGACAGATCCCGCGTCTCCGCCCCCGTGAAGCCATCGCACCACCGCCATTCATCTCGAGACGTACCCTCCCGGGAGGCGCGATCAGACGATGAGCGAGAAGATTCCAAGCATACACGGAAGCATAAGAAGCAGCATGATTCTCATGACGATGCCAGATACCGAGATTTCTCTACACTGGATCCAGTTGATCGACGTTCGTCAAGACGAGGTGCATCTCGAGATCGATCTCGAGAACGTTCAAGGGAACGTTCAAAAGATCGCAGAATGAGGGACAGGTCCAGAGATAGAACAAGAGATAGATCACGAGATCGATCTCATCACAGGAGGTCTGACGACGATGAGGAGAGGCCAAGAAGATCGAAGCGTCACTCCTATGGCTATGACTCTCCAACACGATCATTAGCAGCCTCCGAAATCTCTGTTGGCAGTTCGAGCAGCAAGAGAAGCAAGAAGTCAAAAAGAAGAAGTGGAGCCGAAGAAGACTTCGATGATAACAGAGGTAGCCCGTCAGATCGAAGACGCGACTTCTTTGACGACAGAGATGTAAGTTCTGTTGTATCAGAGTCACGGGGAGACGAGCGTCGGCGCGAGAGCGGGCATCGACGCAAGTCGTCCCGTTACGATGATGACGACGTAAAGTCAGTTGCATCCCTGCCTGGCTCATCTCGCCGGGACAGGGAGTACAAAGAACGCAGAACCCCCGAGAAGCGCCCAAGCACTAGTGTTCTTTCCAGCCTCTTCAAACCACGCAAGGACAAAAAGGATTCTTTTTTAGATAATGCCGGCACCCTTGGCGCGGGTGTCGGCTTAGCGAGTGCAGCGGCCATTGTTGCGTCCGATGCTACTCGTTCCAACGCCGCCGATGCCTCATCAGATCACGAGAATTTTGTCTCTCGTGATGGCCGTCCCCGTGCGCGCAGCTTCGAACTGGTTGACCCTGAAGTTGTGCCGCGTGTTATCAAACCAGCCATTGACCCTCAGTATGGCGATCTGCTTCCGCTGCCCCCCAGCGAACCATCCAGCCCTTCTTCTGGACCCGCGGAACTGCCTCCTCTTCCTGACAGCAGACCTGATACCCCTCCCGAGGAGCGCATTATTCGAAGAGATTCGCGGACTCATCAGCGACGCCGCAGTGTTTTTGACACGCCTACGAAATCACCCAGTCGAACTGCTGTTCCCATTGCCCTTCGCCTGGGTAACAGGTCAAACCCTGCCTCTCCTGTTAGCTTTAAGGCATCTCCTGCTAGTTCTCCTATCACGTCTCATTCGGATGCTGTGGTCATGTCAAGGCGAGCAGCTCGACCAACATCCTGGGACAACAGTCGTGAAATCATGCCTCTATACCTTCTTGAACACTCACGACACCAACAGCCAACCACTGGCTCAGTGCTACCTGCGCTTCCACCTAGTGAGCCTAGCGAGACTTCTGCAAGGAACTCACCAGAATCGGAGTTCCTCAAAAATAGTGACGATTATTTTGGCTCCGGACTTGACAATACTGGGCATGATCTTCGTGTCGATACAGAGCTCTCGCAGCAGCATTCCAAGGACTCTGTCGCAGGGTCACAAGAAACAACACCTCGTGCGGAGTTCATGCCCATGCTCCCAGGGCCCCTCCCCTCAGAAGCGGCCGAGGAGCATGCAAAGGGGCCTACAATTCCACTCCCGATGTCCGTGGAACCCCCCAGCAAGGATATGGATAGCGACCTCTACTCTCCTACGTCGTCACCTTTTGATGCTTCTGCTGTGGCTGTTCCCGCTACTTTGGCTGCCACTGCTTTCTTCGAAGCCAAGAAGCGCACCGACTCTCCCGCAGAGAAATCGGATGACCTCGCATCTGCTGATGAGCATTTCTCGGACGCTCTCGAGGGTCGCTCAGAGCAGATATCACCCAGAGAAGCTTTCCCTAAGTCTCTTGCGGGCGATTTACTCATAGAGCCTCCCTCACGACATGCTACTGAGCCTATTGCTGAGCCTATTGCTGAGCCTACGAGTGAGGCCGTATTCGAACCTTCCGCAATTTCTGCTAAGATCCCTACATCCGAGGAGCTTACAACTCCCAAAGAGGATGAAGATGTTGATGTCGCCAACGACGCCCTTGAGCCTTTTCTGGCAGACTTGTTGGTAGAGGAAAACACTAGAGGACTCGCTGCTGGACCCTTAGTTGAGAATGTCACAGCACAATCTCCAGAATTCCCGTTACAGTCGGTCGAAGAGCCAACCTCTAACACTGTTGTGAATGTTATTCCCGAGATAGTTGAGCCCTCCGATGACAACGAAATCAAAGCTGCTGCCGACACTACTACTGAAACTCCCGATCCCATCAGAGTGCCAGCCGGCAGATCTGCTACAGGACCAATCGTTGAGGATGTTGCGATGACTGGTTCCGTGAGTGAATCCGTGGCTCAGCCTGTGAAAGAAGACGAAATTGCCGACACTACACGTGAGATTGGCAACACTGCGATGGACACTGTCATCGAGCCTCAATTGGAGCAAGCTGTTGATACCCATATTGAGCCTGCTTCTGAAGCCGTGCAGGTACCTGACGCAAAACATGGGAATTCCGTCGTCCAGCGTGCAGAAAACGAAATTACCACTGAAGAATGGACAAATATGAACGCAAAGGACAGAAAGAACATGAAGAAAAAGCTCAAGAAGAAGGGACTCGAACCGATTATTCAAGACTCATTTGACACTCCAAGTCTCACAGAGGTTGCTAGCAAGGGTTACCAGGCCGTCCAAGGCGAAGAGGCTGTTGCAATAAACGAATCTTCGGAAACAAAGCCGCCGGCGGTTGAATCCAAGCCCGCCCACGAACACACACCTTCGCTCTCTGAGGATCCTTCTAATGAACCATTCGCCGCTGGTGAAATTGTGGAAACCCATAAGCCTGCGGTTTCACATCATGAACAGCACATGATTGAAGAGTCTGAAGAGCCCCAGAAAGTCGTGGAGCAAAGCAAACCAATCGATTTGAGCTCATCCGTGGAACGAGAAGTGGAAAACTCTTCCAGAGGATCAGGCGATGCGATTGAATCTGTGATACCATTAACCAACCCTGAACCGGTGATCGAATCTTCTGCTAACGATCAAGCTATCACGGAGGCTACTTCCAAAACCTCTTCAGCTATCGCTGAGATAGCCCCTGAAGAGCAACCAGCGTCTCCATCCAAGAGCAAGAAGAAAAAGAAAAAGACCAAAACACAGCAGGCATCTGAGCAAGATGCAACGCCTGTAGAATCAACAGTCACCGAAGCTGAAGGTGCAGCTCCGCTTGAAGCCCGCGAAGCTGAAAAGGAAGCCTTCGATGCCTGGGCAGAGCCAGTTGCGCCCGTTGAACCTCCTGCTGAATCATCTGGGACAGTTGCTGAGGATGGTTCAGATTCCATTCCAGAACCGTTACCTGAGGTTCCTGTTGAGCCTGCCAATGCAGACGAATTCGATGCTTGGGCCCAGCCTGAGACCGCGACTGAGAGCGTCGATGCCCCGGAGAAAGTACCAGACAACTCTACAAATACTTCTGGTCCGGCCTCCGAAGTCCCGATTGAGTCAACACAGGGTGACGATACCTCTGCTTCCAAGTTAAAGAAGAAAAAGAAGAGGAAGGGTGCTAAAGTCGACGATGAGCCGGTGATTGGAAAACAAGACATGCCTTTGACAGGGGAATCTTTGCCTATTGATGATACTGGAGTCAATGAAACGATGGAAGATGTCAACAAGAGTTCGATGGAAGAGCCACCCGTTCTGGTAGCTGAAACTAATTCTGAGCCTGCCGAGGCTACTCAGGACAGTGAAGCCTCGAGATCACAGCCTGCTTTGCTATCAAAAGATGATCATCAAGTTCTTGACCGTGGGAAGTCTTCTGCTCCGGTCGAGGCTCCCGAGCCTGACGATTCCCTTTCCAAGGATGATGTCGATTATCATCCGTCCGCCAGTGTCCTTCATACACCTGCAAAAGATGCACGGAAAGATAGACAAAGCCAAGGATACTTCCCATCTGCCCTTCGTGCACTACCTGCGACGGCTGGAATCTCTGCTTTCAAGAGGATGTGGGGATTTCGTGATCAAGCGCAGACAAATAAACCCCACGAATCTCAAGCCGACACTCAGAACCAGCCTGATGCATTAAGTGCTAATAAGTCAACGGCAACAGACAACAAGTCCGATATTACTACACCAAAACTCGATCGTGAAGCTCCCGCGAATAATGAGGCTGCTAGCGTCAGCGCTGAAAAATTAGAAGTCGTTGACGTCAAGCCAGATGTTTCCGAAACAGATGCCAACAAAGCTAACCCCCCTACATTCGAGCCCCAGATTTCTGAACAAATCTTCTCGCAAGGTGATGCGCCAGCAGAGGAATCTCAAGGAACTTCTCTTGGATCGGAGCCTACCCAGGTCGACGAATCAGACAAAGCCACTGAGGACGTCAACCGTGGCGGTCCTAGTGAGGACAAAGTGATACCCACCATTGACAAACAGCCCGCTGAGGCCACCCCTGGTCAAGCTGTTCAGGAGGAATCCGCCGAAACGGTGGAAAGTGACGATACGAGACCTGCGGTAACAAGCTTGGTCGAGGCATCAAGGGCTGCTGAAGTCACTTCTGACGTAATCAAACACAAATCCCCCTCCACGATAACTGGGGGCAATGACGCTATGTCTCCGGCGAAGGAGTTCACTGAGGCTGCCTATGAGGATTCAACAAAACCCGCTGAAGCTACTTTTGACCAGCTTTCCAAGCAAAAGCCTTCCATTCCAGCGCAGGACGATGATGCGAGAGTTGACGAGACAAGCCCTGACGTTAGCACAAAACCCGTCGAAGCCAGCACTGAAGAAGTACTCAAAGAAGATGTCAGCAAGGCTGTTGAAGGGGATAGTGCGAAGTCCGGTGTAGAAACAACCATTGGAAACATTGAAGGCGACGCAACGGGATCGAAGAAGAAGGCCAAGAAGAACAAGAAGAAAAAGAAGAACCAGACTAGCCAGGATGGGCCTTCTGAGCAAGAAATCAAGGATACGACCACGCACGCTGAAATCACTGAGGAAGTACCAACTGCCGAAGCCGCAGTAGTGTCTGGCGAAGGAACTTTCGAAATTTTGGCCTCGGATATCATGGTTGAAACTTCTGGCTCTGCTGTTGAAAATGCTCAACCCAACGAGAAGCCTCAAGATAAGTTGACACATGATGTGGCAGTCGAATCAGGAGCCAATAATCAACCACAGGGGGATGACAAGACCGCTGAGCCTACACATCAAGAACAGCTGCCGTTGGATACTGATGTAACCGAATCGCAAATCAGGGAACAGCCGCAGACCAGTGACCAGCTGGCTGAGCACAAGGATAAGGACCTGCTATCGACTGACGAAAAACCTGCGCAACCTAATTTCAAAGAGCAGTCACAAATTGATGATCAGCCAGCCGAGCATCACGTTCCAGAACAGCCATTAACGGGAAAAGAGCCTGCTGTGCCTGAGGTCGAAGAACTGCTACATATGGTTGACAAAACACCTGAGCTTGAACTTAAGGGCCAGGCTCAAGCCAGTGACCAATCATCCCAGCCTGAAGCTCAAGAACAGCCCCAAATCGGTGACAAAGTGTCCGAGGTCGCGGCTAAGGAACAGCCGCCAATCTTGGACAATTTAACTGTAACTGATGTCAAGGATGAATCAAAGACTGAAGACAAGTTACTTCGGATTGAAACTAAAGATGAGGCCCAAAGCGAGAAGCCAGTGGGTGAACATCTGCCAAAAGAACTAGTCCTCTCCTCTGACGATCTTGCCTCCAAACCTACTCTTGATGAAATCCTGCCAACAGATAGGCGAGATGCTCATGCTCATGAAGATGAGGAAGCTGG
>PVPY01000581.1:0-34390 GCA_002982035.1 Fusarium algeriense
AGGTTAAAGATATAAAATATAAAATTATTTTTTAATAAAAAAATAAAAAAATATAAAACTTTAAATTATTTTAAGTTTAGTTTATTTATTTTATAGAAGTTCTTAAACTTATAGTAATATTTTAAATAAATCCCAAGACTGGCTATTTCTTCTGCTACATTGGGGACCGTGCGCAGAAACTTCAGCCCACATTTCTTAGGTCGGCAGTAGGGAAGGGTTTATAGATATTCCGTCTGTACATATCTCGAACCAATTTTGGAGCCTCATCGCTGTCGATCGACACCCAGGGACAGGCAAGATGATGCGCCAAAGTATTAGACCCTTGCGGGCTTTATCGGTATGTCAGTTTACGATCCGAAATTCGCAATTGACTCTGTAACTAAAACCTGGGCTAGTTTGAGGTGTTATGGATTGCCCGCCGAACGCAGGCCTCACTGTACGTCTTCCTCGGCGAACCTTGCCTGCCGATCAAACGACTACATATACTGACTGAATTAGGGCCAAGCCAGGAGACCTGATCCCAAATAAGCTGGAGGAGTCTCAAGAAGAGGTCAATCCTGAACCTCGATTCCTTCGATCCATCCAGGCCTTACACCTGAAGCCTCTTAAGCGCGAGGCCGAGCACGGCATCCCCTCCTGCGATCTTCAACTCCGATCCTACAGCGTCCAGCCCCTCGAATTCTTCTCCGACTTTGCCCTCCGAGCCGCCTACTACCTCGGTCTCCCCGCCTACGGGCCCGTCCCCCTCCCACGCATCACAGAGCGCTGGACCGTTCCCCGAGACAACTTCATTTTCAAGAAGGCGCAGGAAAACTTTGAGCGAAAGACACTACGTCGACTCATCCAGATCCGCGATGGAAACCCCGAGACGGTGCAGCTGTGGCTTGCGTACCTGCGAAAGCACCAGTTGTACGGTGTGGGAATGAAGGCCAATATGTGGGAGTTTAGCGAGTTGGGCGTAGGTAAGAAGATGGATGCGCTGCCGGAGAGTGAGAAAGGTGAGATTGATGCCAAGTGGGAGCATCTTGGTCAGACAAAGACGATTGGTACGGTGGAGAAGGTTGAGGAGTTGCTTAACCAGCGAAGATTCCGGGAGGCTGCTGGTCTCAAGGTTCCTCCTACGACGAGCGTGTAGGTTATGAGAGGAAGTTAAAGGTATATGGAATGAGTTTGAAGTTCTCTTGCTCCGGTTCTGGAAGAGCAGCCGTTGGCCTAGTCTACAGACAGGAGGGGGACTTTACGTGTACAATAACCCATAGAAGGCTCGAATTTTGCAAAATGAACGCTTTGGAATGACAAGAGGCAGAACTTTCTCACGATATATCAACGAAAGCTATGTTAAGAAAATTGGCACGTTGAAGTTGTCTGTAGTGAAAGATGGTGGTTCAAAGTTTGAAGTTGAGTGGCGTGATCACTTAAGAGTCACTTAGACTCAGAGCACAACACCAACAGACAATTGCTTTAGTACTCCAATTCTATTCTTGAACGGTGGAAATCGTGTTAAACATGATTTTTCTATTGTTACATGGTAGTTGCCGGTATTATTGAGCATTTTTTCCAACACGAAGCAAAGCGCCCCGGTAGATGCATATATAATCTCGAACCATTCACATCTGAGTCTCAATCTCAACCTCAACCTCACGTCAAGCTCTCCTTTATCCCGCAGACTCAATTACTCTCGTCAAAGATGGCATCGACTTTACTGAAAGCAGCAGAAGCAGCTCCTCGAGTGATTTTCTCGGGCATTCAACCCACGGGCGTACCTCACCTAGGAAATTATGCAGGCGCACTTCGACAATGGGTTCAGCTTCAGAATCATAACCCAGAAGACAAACTAATCTACTCCATCGTGGATCTCCACGCTATCACGACACCTCAAAACGCAGATGTGTTGAGGAAGAACAAGAGAGATGCATTGGCTGCCTTGTTGGCCATTGGTATTGATCCTGAAAGAGTGACATTGTTCTATCAGTCTTCTGTGAGAGAACCTACAGGCTTGGCCTTATAGTCACTAACATAGACGTAATAGGTGCCTGCTCATTCAGAGCTTATGTGGATTCTTAGCTGCACAGCATCCGTTGGATATCTATCAAGAATGACGCAGTGGAAAGTCCGTATAAAGCAACAAAA
This sequence comes from Fusarium algeriense, assembly GCA_002982035.1. NCBI lineage: Eukaryota > Fungi > Ascomycota > Sordariomycetes > Hypocreales > Nectriaceae > Fusarium > Fusarium algeriense. The sequence goes on from PVPY01000581.1 coordinate 2,131, forward strand.
CATGTCGACGTCAAAGCTAACTCACATTCAGAGCAAACTTAACTTTGATGTTAATACCAAAATAACCGAAAAAGCTACCAGCCAGCTCAAACTTGGTCTTTTCTCATATCCTGTCCTTCAAGCTGCCGATATTCTCGTACACAGGTTCGTGGTTTTCCAGTGTAGCAGAGGACAAAGCTGACATCCATCCCATCAGAGCAACTCATGTTCCAGTTGGTGAAGATCAGAGGCAGCATCTTGAGTTTGCTCGAGAGTGCGTGACAAACTTCAACGCAGCGTATGGCAACCATCTAGTATCCCCCCAAACTACCGACTGTAAGCTCAAGCTTGACATTCTATTCTCTGAACCAGAATTAACATGTATATTTTTAGCTACCTTTCCTAGAGTCATGTCTCTCAGCAAGCCAGGACAGAAAATGTCAAAGTCGGACCGTTCACAGAACAGTCGCATTAGCATCACCGACTCCCCAGAGGCAATCAAGGCCAAAATCAACAAAGCCACAACAGACTCCATCCCAGGGATAAGTTACAACAAAGAAGAACGACCAGGAATCTCAAATCTTCTCGACATCCTGGCGATTTTTGATGCTCAAGGGAGAAAGGCCCAAGAGCTTGCGGAGCAGTACAGTGATCTTTCTCCCAGGGACCTCAAGGAAATGGTTGGTGAAGCAGTCATTGGTGGACTAGCGGGTATTCGGGATCGGTTCAATGAATTGAGGGAAAAAGGGGATGAGTACCTTGATTCGATCGAGGCAATTGGCGCTGAAAAGGCACGAAAAAGTGCTGAGGAGACGATGCAGATTGTTCGCGAGGCAGTCGGCCTGTAAAAGAATCTCATGTACATTATCATTGTAAATTAGAACTTGCTTGTCTGTATCGTTGGTAGCCGTTGATGAACTGTGTCTGTATTGGACGGAGTAGAGTGCAGCACATGGACTTATGTACTCAACTCAATCACATCAAGAGTAATGAAGTCAATAAAAGAATACATCGTCTTGTGAAGAATAGTCTTTCCATTAAGAATTTATATTTTGTAGGATAAGCATTGTCCTGAACTCTCATCCTCTCATGCCCAAGGTATCTTCATGTACTCATTTTATTCTAACCTCCCTAGTACTTGATCTAACTTGTCCTTCTATTGACTTGTTTTAACTCCCGTTTCGTTCATGACGCATAGGCAAAATTGGAACCTCGCGCCGACTGCCAAAAGTCTCTAACAACCTGATTTGTGGCCTTGGCCCCTCTAAGACTATGACAAGGTTAGTATCATATAAGACACAAATGGGATTTAGATATAGAAGATACTCCAATACATGGCAAGAGAGGGAAGTTATACCTAATGATTTTCTTCAAAAACATCGACTTGTCTTGAGGAGTAACCTTTGTGCTGGGAAATGTCTCATGTGTGAGACCAGCTTCAAGCCAACTCTTTGCCATAGGATATCGAGAAACCAGCTTCTTGAGAGGCTCGCTCAACTTGTCGAGCTCACTTCTGGAAGCGTTGCCGCCGAGATTCCTAGCAAGAGTCCGCGAGAGCAGAGGTCCCAGCATCTGCATGGCTTGTTGAGCAACGTCGTTGAGTTCTTCTGAATCATACTTGATGCTAACGAAGGTTGCCTGGAACTTAGTGTTAGTTGTTGGTGATAAAAGTCAACTGTCCATGATCAACCTTACCCAGAACTCTGCTGCGCTTGCTTTCGGGAGTGGCTCCTTTCCATCCAATACTTGAAGAGTGAAGAGAAAGAAGAATTCAGCAGCATCGGAAGGTTGTAGACGAAGTAAAGTAATGGGGCGCTTGTTCAAGAGGCGGGTTACGAAGTCAATACCGTTCTGTGTAAGTTCAGGATCTGCTTCATAGTCTATTGTAAAGTGAATGATTAGTTAAGCTCTCAATATTATGCCAGAGAACTTACTGGGTAGCTGTTTAAGTAGTCCAATAACCCAAAGCAGCACAGAGTTGAGCATGTCTTGTTGGTTGTCAAGTCCATCATATTCAAGCGAGCTGACAAAAGAACAAGCGGTCTTGACAAGCAAGCCAACTCTTGGGGTTTGTAGATTCTGGTATGTCAAGTACTGCGCGACACTTTGAGGAGGCAGTACAAAAGGTCCAGGTTCAGACTCGGAGAAGCCACTGCGTAAAACGCTGCAGATAAGCTCGACAACCTCCCCGCTGGTGTTGAAAGCTTCTTGAATCTGGCTGATCATTGTCATGATGCTTCCTTGAAGCTGAGCTAGATGAGGATCCACGACCCGAGTGTTGGCTCTGCTACCTTCCAGATCAACCGATAGCTCGGCTGGAGCTTGGAGGCCTTTACCATTACTGGCTAAGCATCTGAGAGACTTCAATGCGGTATGAAGTGCAGGGCTCTCGTCAGAAGCAGCATATGAGCAAGTGTAAACAGCACAACAGGGGACTCGACTGCCATCATAGGATTGCAGCAGCTCTAGGGAACGTTGTGCGTCTGCCTGGACAAACTCAAGAAGTCTACCACACGCTGAATATTTCTGGTTCGGATCAGGCATCGCTTGAATGACTGATGCAATACCACCAACAACCTTCTCGCTAGCTCCACAGTCTAGTCGCCTTCCGGATACCAAGTTCTGGTACTCGTTGAGGAAGCTGTTGGCTTCTGTATGTAGATAACCTCGACAGGAACCGCATAATCTGTGGATAGACTTTGCTGCAGCATTTGCCATCGCATGTTCTCCTACAACGCCAAAAATGAAGTTCAGAACGGGGTGCAGCTCCGAAACATTTCGCTCAAAGTACTCTGTATAGCGAGCGATCAGAGAAACGCAAGTCTGTTGAACCTTGGGAGGGATCTCGGCCTGTCCTGATCGTAAGATTGCGAATAGGGATGACTTGAAAACCACGGATAGCGCATCGTCTCCTCTGTTGGTCTCACTGATGCAATCGGCGAGTCCACCAAGACAGAAGGCTGCCGCCTCAAGCTGAGGCCACGATGATTCGGACAAGGCCTTTAGAACAAGGTCCGCAAAGGTAGATACAAGTTGTGGTCCAACCAAAGTAAAGACAGACTGCAAAAGATCGACGACGTCCTTTCTTGCTTCATGGAAGCTTGTTCGCTCGCTCGAGTCCCAGGAATGGAACTCTTCAGCTGGTGGGTAGATGATCTTCTGCCATGCATTCGATACGGCTTGCAGAAGATGGGAACGGGCTGGAGGAACCCAAGTCCCGACTGCCTCCTCGTCTGAATATGTTAGATCAGTCAGCGTTTCAGCATAAGTCAGCCAGAACTCAAGGGCCGGGACAAAGATCTTGTCTTCCTCAACAACATATCCTCGAGCGGCGAGGAGGCCGCATAGATTTGAAAGCAGCTTCTGGCTCCGGCTGTCATCGCTTTGCATAAATCTCTCGATTTTCGCCTCTCCAAAAGCCAGCAGGAGAAGGCCGTATTGTAAAGAGTCAAACTCAAAATCTCCCTGGACAAGTTTCTCGTAGCGGCGCTGAGACCAGGGAGAATCAAAGAGCTGAGCAAGGTTATCAAAGTGAGTGTCGCTCAAAAACATTAAGCAGTTAGACAACAAATCTACCATCAACTCGACAGACACGCTGTAAAGTTCGTCGACTGTCAGAGACGTGATAACTGCCGTGATCAAGGGTCCAATGGGTTCCGAGAGTCGAGTGTCCTTGGATGAAGACTTTTGAGCGAACCAAACCCATGACTGTATTTCATGTTAGTCGAAGAGAGACCAAAAGAGAAGTGTGTTTTACCTGCAGGCATCGAATCGCGTCTTCATGAGCTTCTTCTGTTGTCGTTTGGGGTGTCATGCTGCGTCTCATCAAAGCCACTGCATCGGAACTGTTTTCCAAGATAGAGCCATAGACGCCAATACTATCATAGGTCAGCATATGAATAGCCAGACATGAAGCGACGTGACAGGTACATACTTTTGTACGGAGTTCAGATTGATCTTGGCAACCTCATCGAAAACATTCGTCAATACCCAAAGTGCAGCCTGCGCTTGTGACGGCTCCATGCGTTCCATGAGCGAAGCCGTATCGAGACCATCATCGATAGAACTCGGCAGACAGGGTTGGCCTGATACTAAGCAGAAGATAAGATGACGGATGAAACGACGCCATAGTTGATGAAAGTTGATGAAGAAGGTTGCAAGGGCTGATGCGAGTTTCCGGGCAACCAGCGGCGAGCTTCGACTGCGCAGTGTGTCCAAGTAATAATTTATCAACAACAGTAACAGCTCAGATGCATCATCAGGGGAGAGAGATGAGCTATAGAGTAAGTAAGTGAAGGAACTACGACAATAACAAAGACAGAATACCTCTCATTATTGAGCTTGATGACGATGGTGAGTGCGCCAAAGAACTTGACCTGTTGATCAGGCTTCTCCAATAAAATACGAGCAAGACCCCAAGCTTCTGGAGTGCCTTGGAGACGAGATAAGGTTGCTTGTGTCTGAGCAATCACCTCGGGAGGATTCGGTTGGTACAAGGAGAGAATGAGCTATAGAGGAGAGAAAAGTTAGTCAATACGATGCGCCTCGCGACAACAGAAGGATCTGCTTTCTTGATTCACGTAGAGAAGAATGGAATTGATTGCACATACTCTCTCAACTTCCGCTGGGTCTTCGGTCATTGTTGGAAGGATTGTGTAGTAGGTCACTCAAACATGCGATGCGATGCGATCACTGGGCTTCAAGATGCATGCCCCGCCAAAGAGTGAAGTAGTGGGGGGTTTGAAAAATAGCAGCCACCATCACTTGAAAGGAAGGGGAAGACATGATACAACGCAAAGATAATACCTTAATTCTTAGGTTACCATTAGATGCATATTATCATACAATTCAGTTTCTCACATTATGTTATCACGCTGCGACTGTATCATGATTTGACAATATTATTTAATTACGTTTCCGACGTGTCGCTACTACGTTCTTGTAGAAAGCCTTCTTTCCGCTGGTCTTTTGCTTTTGAATGCCAGCGTACTTGTCGGTAAACTTGTGACTATCAAGATCCCGTGTGACCTCCTCCAGAAGAGTTCCCTTCCTCTCCTTGCGCGTGAGTCTCGCGCTGTAGAACTCGGTCGGACCGGCGATGATCTCGCCGACCTGGGAATATTCGGGGGCGCTCGCGCGGAGGGCCTTCTTCTGGTACTTGGGGTCCAGGATGCCTCGCATGCGGAGGACTTGCCACTCTCGCTTGAACTCGGGGGTCATGTTCGTCTTGGGAAGATCGAACCAATCAGGGCCAGCGGTAGACTGTTGCAAAACTTGTTAGCAATTGTTCCACAGCACGAGTCTTGTGTTGATGTGCTAAAGTGTTTGCGCGAGGTAAAAGTCAGAGTAACTATGATATAAAGAGATCACGTTGTCATGGTCCTTTGATCCAAAACGGATACTGTCCCATGTCACAAAAGTTTGGGATAAATTTTCTTCATGCAGAGGCAAACTGCGATCAAAACGCGAGAGGTTGGTGTTTTCTTACCTTTTCCTTGGTCTTGAGTCCCAATTGTGGTTGAGGTGGTGCTCGAACAGTCAGACCATCTTTCTTGCTGCTGCTGTCGGAAGATTTTTGCTGCTTGCCATCCTTTGTCGCGGCGTCGCCAGCGACTACAGCATTGGGGGTATTTGTAGAGGCGATGGCAGAAGCAGAGCCATCTTTCAGACGCTGCTCAGCCTTGCGCAGCAGCTCATCGACCTGATCATCTGAGATGTCTGTCATGGTCTGCTGTCGACCGAGAGGAAAAGAAAAAAGAAGTGAACGAGAGGCGAGCGCGTAGAAATAGTTTCAGAGACGGCAGAAAAAATGCAGTGGAGACAGCCTAGATTTCGTGGGGCTGGAGTTCGGGCCCACTCCGCTTTGCTCTAAAAGTTCAGGCAGATCCGCCCTAAGGTACCTAGGCCTCCGCAGAAGCCAGAAGGTACCTATCTCCTTCTGAGGACACGCGTTCAAGAAATCCAATGCTATGAGTAATCCAAACTCAGTATAGGGGGAGAAGCGGGGTATAAATTCCTAATGATATTCATGTGCAGCTTACATTCTAAGCTAAGGTATTGATTTTGACCTGACCTCCAGTTCATTCATCGGTACGTTCTTTTGGCACTGTCCAATCAAAACTTAGCGCCTCTGCTAAGACCCTAACCTGATTGGGAATGCTGCTTGTCTGCTGTTCCGTCATTGCTCACCTTGCTCACCACCCACCAGCAAGCAAAACAACATTCACCGACGCATATCCTCAACCATCTTTAGCTGATCCCAAGCTTACCCAAGTATTTGTTCGTCACTTATCATGGATCGCCAATCCAACCCAGCGAGGCCCGTTTATGACCCTTCTCAAGGCGGTCATTATGGCGCCAGTGCTACGGTAAATACCAACGTTTGTAGAAGATGTCGCGCTAATCGTATCTTTACTCTAGCTCGCGTCCCAAGGTTTTGCGCCCAGTGAGCTTTACACCGGACCATGGGCAAATGCAAGTCCAAACATTTTATTATACACTGTTATCGCCGTTAATAAATACGTTTAACTGACTGATATTCTTACAGGCGCATCAAGGCCTAACGGGCCAGTACAAGGACATCTTGACTACATACTGGCAACACACCATCTCCCACCTCGAAAACGATACCCACGACTACAAGCTTCATCAACTCCCTCTCGCGCGCATCAAGAAAGTCATGAAGGCCGACCCCGAGGTCAAGATGATATCCGCCGAGGCCCCAATCCTGTTCGCAAAGGGTTGCGACATCTTCATCACAGAGCTGACCATGAGGGCATGGATTCACGCGGAAGAGAATAAGCGGCGTACCCTTCAGCGTTCAGACATCGCATCTGCTCTCGCAAAATCCGACATGTTCGACTTCCTCATCGACATTGTTCCCCGGGAAGAGGCATCCAGTCACGCCAAGCGGGCGACCCAGACTGCAGCTGCTCAACCAGTACCTGCTGGTCAGGCTCCAATGCCAGGACAACATGCGATGGCTCAGGCTCCCAGCCAAGCTCACCCAATGGGTGGTGATTACATGGCTGGGCATGGCCTCGCTCCCGATCAAGATTACCGCAATCAGCCCAACATGTATCCCGACCAATCAGTGCCTAACCCGCAGGCCGCCTACGGACAGACCCAACCTCCCACCATCAATCCGTACGGTAACATGGGAGACATGTATCCCTACTCAGCCATGCCACCGCAGCAGCCAAACATGCCTAGCGAGGAGTTTGAGCAGTAGCGCTCTCATCATCCGCGCAGGCCATCGCTACAGTCAGTCACGTTTAATGAGGAATCCACGTGGCAGAGGCAGAGGAGGCCGTCACGGGCCTCTTTCACTCGGATTAACACTGAGGCAGGTTATAGATGGTTGTAGGTCTTAACGGAATACCAAGGTTTTCATTCTTAGCAACAATTCAAACGGGACCAAGAGCCCAGGCACGATTCGATATGACCCCAAATATTGTTGCTCACTTTTCGTGTGATCAAAGACTGAGTGACAAGGCAGATATCACGACTTGTATTTTATTGCTTGGACTATTCCATTCCCGCTTCTCCAAGCCCAAAAACTCCTGGTTGTCTCGTTATCGTTGTAATACTACATCATTATCGGTTTATGCCAAATCGTGAGGAAAAGTTAGCCAGCGGCGCGCTTCTAACGGGACTCGCGGCAATGGGTGTCAACCTGCAACTTATTAGTAACATGAAACAGTTGTGATAATCATCTTGGTGACATACTTCTCCAGCAACATTGGCCCATTGAGGGCATCTACACGTCCGTATTTCTTGTTGCGTGTAGAAATGTCAAAGAATTCATCCTGATTATCCGTCTGGAGGAGAGCAATGGTCTGCGCCAGCTCATCCAGGTTCTCTCGAAGCATTTGGCCATTCTCTAGACTGCTGACGAACTGGACGAGATAGTCTACATCTTGTGCGAGAGCTGCCACGCCGTTGGGGTTGATGTGCTTCACGTCAGGAGAAAGGGGAAGGGCCTGCGGTGATGAGCAAGTGACAATTTGTAAAAGAGGAGTAGTACAAACCAGAATCTTTTCAGCTGTGTGGCTTAGAGCATCAAAGTAAATAAGCTCTTTGATCTCTCGAGGTAGACCAAGTAGAGTTGAGTTCATAATATTAGACAAGTACCGCGTCAAGGTTTGCATGTAATTGCTGGGCTCCTTTTCCACGGTTGTTGCGGTCCTAAAGCTAGTTAGACATGTCAGAAAGGATCAACGTGGGAACGTACCATTCATATTCAGCAGTGTCAATTAGATCATCAATCTTAGAGTTGACAAGCTCGAATATTCGCTTCTCAGCGGTTTTCTTGTTGTCGCGGAACGCGTCAGTAGCTTTGAGCTTGACTGGACCGCCGGCCGATGTTGATGATCGTGCACGAATGAGTAACTGCTCGAGCTCTTGACAGGCAATCTCAAAGTGCTCCAGGTTGATAAGAATTTGGACGATTTGACCCAAGTATTGTGAACTCAGACGCTCTACTAACGACTTGCAGACCTTTTCTGTAAGAAGTTCGTCAAGCGACTGTCGCAAGTAAGCAATGGATCTTGTGTCAAAAAGGGGCATCATACCTTTTTGAGTGTCTCATCAATGACATTTGGGTGTTGGAAATGATCATCCGAGAAGAAGTAGAACTGGTTCAAGAAGTTCCGGATATCTATACAGCATAGAGGGTACATCTGTGAAAAGGGGAGTACGCAAGGGTATCTGTTTTGTTAGCTGGCTTTGTTTTCACTCAGGGCGGAACGACGTACGTGAGTTGATCGGCTGGCTTCTCTTGAGTAAACCAACTGACATTGACAACCTTTTCGTACTCTTCCGGTGTATTGATGGCCATTGGCATGTAGTCATCCGTGGACACTATCTGCAAGCATGTAAGAAAATGCAGCCATAAACTTCGCGGAACACTCACCTCCTGGAAGTCTACGCTGAATCGCTTCTTCAATAGCTCGGCATACTTGTCGAACAACTTGAGAAGGAAGTTGTCCAGCGTTGTTACCGTATATCCCCAGCCCTGTTAGACGTTAGCGAAGCCCTGACAGAAAGCAGTTGATTGTCGAACGACAAAGCGTGGCTCACCTCCATAGTCTGAATGAAAAGAGCAATGATGGTCTTAATCTTAATCAAGGCCTCAGCGTCTTCAACATCGCTTAGGGCTTTCGAGGTGAGGTTTATCACAGCAGTGCACATGGATTCCCATAGCTCTTCGACCTTTGGGTCGTGTCAGTACACGCAAGCATAGGCATGGAGAGGGTCACAACTCACATCGTTCGCTGAGCGCAAATGTGGGACTCGTTGCATCGTTGCCTTTTCGATGATGGCAAATCCTGCTATTCCTTCTAGCAAACTACTCAACGATTGCTCATCGTCCGCCAAAAGCTCAATAAAGGTAGGAAGTAATAGATCCTTTTGCTGACGTCGAGTAGCGCCATATTCTAATCGAAACTTCTCGAGCTGACCGAGAGCCTCGTGGATGTGAAGCGCTTCGAGTAGAGGAGTGAAGTCTACCTGCAACTCCTCGTTATTCAATACATCGAAGTCTTCATTTTCGTCGCTGACAAGCTCAATAGCAGAGTTCAGCTTGAAATTGGCCAAGAACGGATCCTCTTCTATCCTCTTCTTGTGCCTAGTCCTCCTCATTTCGGTATGGTAGAATGCGACTTCGCCCAAGAACTGGGACGTCTCTCGAATTCGAAACAGCCATGTATTTAAATCTGTCATAACTGCTTCCGAGATCGCTTTTTGTGATGCGGGTATAGATTTTTGGATGACATCGGCCAGCCGATGCTGTGTAGAATAGCGATTTTGGATGATAGGTACAAGGTGTTCATTTTGGAGATCGTCGAGGGATTTGAGAGCGGCGTAGTAGTTCTTGCGACGAACAAGTTCGTGGGCATTGTTGACAGCCCGAAGGATGGTCAATGAGTCGTTCAAAGCGCTAGTCGCATCGGCAATGTTCTGCCTAACAGCAGAGGTGTTGACCAGAGCTTCCTTCTGGGTAGCCAACTTCTTCGTACTTTCCGCAATCGATTCGTTCAAGCTCAAGATCTCTTGCGTCAAAGTCACTGTTTCTGCCCGAACGGTTTGGAGATGGTTGATTGAATCGAGGAACTCCTCATGTCTGGTAAGACCGATTCGTTCGATCTCGGCCTCTCGGTCTTCATAGTACCGACTTAAACATTGGGTCAAAAGAGGTGTTCGGTTCGATTGTGTCGCATCTTTAAGTACAGGAATCAACTGATCGAGGAACTCAGCATCGGAGGACGCGAGGATGACCTGGAGAGGTGGCATGTTAGCGTATGTTTCTATGGTAAGCTTTAGCGGGTGGGAGTTTTACATGCGGAACAGCGGACGCATAGTCGTCCACAGCAGGCGGACGTCGCGGCATGCCTTTAACCTTCTTATGGTTGAAGCTATTGGCGATATAGTTGTTGTATTAGTCGTCGCGTGTCGCAAGCTATACTGAAGCTCCCTCCCACTAAGACCAAGTGACGATTAGGCTTCAGGATAAGATAAGATAAGAAGTTGCATGGCCACATTGTCACTGCCACGGCTACATCACCCAAGCCCCATTTTCATTCTCCGTAGGCTTACTTAAGCAAGTGTCCATGGTCAACTACACGGGGGCAATGAGAGAACATACACATACATATTGCCGGACAGGACCCTCGAGAAAATCTCTTATATACTCTCAGGAATATCCTGGGAATTTCTCTACGGTTTAGGAATCTAACAATATTGGCTGATGCCATGTATGGGTCTCGTTACCGCATGTTTGCAAACTCAGTTACAAAACAGACTACGATTATAGTCAAGATTGACCAAACTCAGGCTTCATTTGTCTAATATTATGCTTGCACGAGTCAATAAAACATGAGAAAAGACACGAACAAAATATCTACAACTTGATGGGGCATTTTAACATGTTTTCAACCTCTCTAGAAAGCATAAGGCTATGTGGCAGATTTTTGTGGAATTGAGTCCAGGGTAAGAACAATATACAGCGGGAGAAGCCAGCCACCAGCAACATAAAACAATTTTGTTATCTATTGAACAGTAATTGATGGACAAAGAAACTATCCTTATTTCATCTTAAATAATGATTGGTAGTGGAGTAAAAAGATTGCTGTTCGTCGTAAGAGTGCTGAAAAGCAAAAAATGGTGCAACGTGATGTCAGAATAAATAATAAATACCTGCCCGCGGCATAAGACATCCAGAGAGTTTCACACATGAAACAGATGCACATGGAATCTCATGTAAGCTTAAAGTTTTCTGATGTGTCGATATGCGGTGCTCATTAATGCTCCAGGTGAGGTACAATTGTGTAAGAGTTGGCGCTAAGCTTTAACCATATCCCAGCCGATACTCAAGTCTCGAGGGGGTAAGATTATCACTGTGTTGACCGTTACAAGCTATCAAACTATATATGGGGGATAGTATCTGTTGGTTTCGGCCGATAAAGGCTCTCTCTATTCTCTCTCTCTGCGGTTGTGGCACTGACTGTCTTTTACTTCACCACCCTCGCCCCTTGCTGGCCTTCATTAACTGTATCCGTTTATGCTGGGCTTGTGAAGTGTAATACTCCGTGATTAAGTCGCGTGACGTTCTATCGCCCTCATGGTGAAACCCTTTGCGACAGTCGTGGCGGCTTGTAAGAGTATTGGTACAATGGTGAGACTAATGATTGTAGTGACAACAAGGAAGCATAACGTCTTAATATAAACACAAGACGGAAAGAGACTGCGACTAGGTCGAGGGCAATTAGCCGTGACTAAAACACTGAGAGCGAAGTCATTCGACAAAGGGAGTGGAGTTACCTGACCTGTAGCTGGGAAGAGCGATGCAACTGGGCAGAAGCGATGGAGTGACAGACCAACACGATTTTCGCAGCATAGCCACGGGACAATAACTGGACTCAGGCATACAGAAAGTAGTTAATAGTGTTCTACAAGCTTGCCAGGAACTCGAGAACCCGGTATCGCAACACGAGGTCCGGATCTTTGCTGCCATAGAAGGAGATGATCTCATACTACGACCCAGAAAGCGCAGATAGGAGTCACAGATTCCTCAACAGTGGGATTTTATTCTAGAGAAGGAGAAAAGGACTCTTGGTAACATAATATCTGTAGAGTTGATATTATCGGTAAGTTTGAATGGATCGATAGATTAGACAGGAAAATGGTATAAGTTAACCAATAGTTCTTGTAAGGCAAACCGCCATGCAAATGATGTTTGCTTCCATTGAAGACTGTAGTTGCGAAAAATACAGGAGTCGCAGTATGTCCGTTTCTGAGGATGTATGAGAATGCCGAATCAGTCTTATACCTTTGTACCATAGGAGTCCTCTTCATGTGATTATCCTTAAGGTCAGACTTCGGTGGCACCGCTCAGGTGTCCAGAAGAGCAGCGACTGGTGAATGGTATGATGGGACATGTAAACTCGACTGGAGAGGTTTCGATAACAGCCTGGGAAGTATTCGACCGACTCGACGGTATAAATGACTTTGGGGGTGACCGAGAGGTTCTATGGACTACAGGAACGGGACTAAATGCAATGGAAAATGTATCAGTAAGTGAAAAAAATGACACAATACGAAGGAGAAAACGGAAAGTGAACTTATACCTTTGAGAGGTGGTGACCAACACGAGACTACTAGATCAACTTAGCCTGCAGGCGTGATGCTTATTCCAGACTGAAGCATTGCGCACAAACAGTCTACTGGCTGTTCAACCGATTGACAAGAAGACACTGCCATGAGAGCCGAACCTGCTTCGCGGCTCAAAGGGTAGTCATCCCAGAGCTGAGGCAAGTATAACAGTCACCTCTCATGTCATCGAGGGTTGATGGGCCGTATCTGCTTACGTTGAGTGTCTCGAAGACCCCAAAAGCCGTAAATCATTCTAGATTTGAACCGAGGCCTGCTCAATTACGAGTGTTCGCTAACTCGTTGCTCGTTTTGTCGAAGCTGAGAAGACGGAAACACAGAACATGCTATTTGGCGAGGCACAATTGCCAATACCATTACCATGACGTTAGTAGATGCGAGATAGAGCGGGATGTTGAGGTCCTTGTCGTCGTCGCCGTGGCCATTGAAAGTAGTGCTCGTGACGCCTCACTACTTATATCACCCCCTGAGCAGACGGGGTATCGACCACATTAAATTAGGACAACCAATGTGTCCCTCACTTTGCTTGCGAACAAGGGTTTGGGCTTTTGTGCCTGAGAAGTTGCTCTTAGGAGTTTCAATGACGAAGTATTGGCGGAGTGCCGATTTGGCAAAAGGGTTCTCAGACCAGCCCCTGAAGGGAGGAGGTGAGATATCGGCACAGGCTTGCGGTGCATATCATTGGAGAAGTAAGATAAGTAGATGCCGAGAGGGATCTGTGGCACTCGTGAGGAGATGAACCATGGTCAGCGGAACGGTACCTGTGAAGTGCCTGGGAGGTATTAGCAAGATCGAGGATAGCACACCGGCCCAGATTGGTTGACGTACTTCGGAACATCCAGAAATGATGTTTTGTCCTAGGCCGCTCAAGAAAGCAAAGCTAGATGCCGTCCAAGCACTTGAACGCTCAATCGCTAGAGTAAAGAAGTTTAGAATGGATGCCATGGCGCCAATGAAAGTACATATCTCAAAATGAGGGATACCAATACCCCTGTACTCCCCCAAATCTATCCAAGATCGCTACCGCAGTGACAGAAGCCTTTGATTTCTTGGAGTATGTTGATTGAGACGTAACAGAAGCTATCGGAACGCAGAAAGTTTGTTGTTCAGGATCAAATCTAGACACCCGGTATTGTATTGAGGATGATGGAGCGGAGATAGCCGCACGCCCAAGAAGCTCCTCGAGGCACGCTAGAGTATAGTTCTCCGGGTTCGAGATTGAGATAGTTCCCCAGAGAGTACTAGAGAGATGGACTGAGCAGATGCTGAAGTGTCGTACCTTTAACCCTGAGATTATCTACACTTATTTAGCATCAGCCAAAGTCTCACACTTTATACAAGAAAGATATGTGAGTATTGACAATGTTGAGAAGATTCTACCGAAGATGCTTTGATCAGTAACAACGGTTGAGATATTGTAATGTATAAACCAGACATCAATGAGCCCTGTGTCGAGGGCGAGGGTGATGGTGTTAAAGAACATAACCACTGAGTCGGAGATAATACGGATGTGAGTGCCGGCTACACCTGATGGGAGAGGGTTTTGGCTAAGATGGCCTGGACCTGAGTCGAGAAATCCCATGACGAGATGAAGGCGGCTGGCGCTGTAAAATCTCTGTGATGGTAGACGCAATAGAGAGCGGGAGCAATATACAGGACGATGCAGAGCTATTAGATGCAGTACCATAGTCAACAAATAGGACCGCGCTTGGTAACACTTCAACTCAGGGGAGACTGCTGGGTCGACCTGGAAAGATCGAGAACCAAGAGAGATATCTGGTGACTCAAGCTATCAGCTATAATCGGAGGAGACGAGCAACATATCAAGAGCGACCAACTCAAAATATCTTGAAGAGTCTTGAGTGGTGCCAAGGAATAAGTTTTGGCCCTGAGTAGCGAAGGTCGGTTAACATCGAGAAACCAGCGGCGCGCCTGGATCTCGAAGTTGGGTGCCATGATCGGGATTCCGTAAACGTGGCAAATGCTGCTTTCGGAGTCAGTTAAAGCGCCAGGGGTCTCACGTCTGGGTTGGATACTGTAGGCGAGTGTGTCAAGCTTCAAGTTCCGGAATCAGTGATGGTCCTTGTTTTTCCTCTGGGACGAGCGCTCGAGGGCGAGAGCTCACATTCGCTGTTAGAGGCTTCAAAAACACCTTGAAGCCGCATTGAATATATGGCGCAGCGATTCCAACCCGTGCAATTGGGATGGTGCTATCTTACTGCAGCAGATTCGAGGGATGCGGATATTAGAGGGGGATACCAAGCGAGACTGGGGGCATGTTGATTGAGCCTATCATCTAAAAGTTAGGGAGACGGTGAAATATGAGTAGAAGCCTGACATTCGTCCGAAAACGATCCTGGACCTAGCCCCTTGATATTGGGAGAGCACTCACCGGGATTGTAATATACCAAGATCTGGAGCCCATCAGAATGACTTTGCTGGAAGAGAAGATGACTGAGAGAACTCCAACCGCCCGGAACTATCAGTGGGAGAGTAATACTGCTTGTAGGATGCTCGAGACACGAGTGCTGCAATGATGATTCAACAAAAGATAGGTATGGCCAGGGATGAGCCTTGCTGAAGTTGTTGAACTTGACTGTGGGGATTGCTTCTATCTTGTGAAAGAGCAATGATGGAAACCAGTAGTATTAGTCAAAGAACGCGAACATTGGTGAGACAAAGGACAGACCAATATCCAATGCATAAGCCCTAGAGGAACCGCCATTGGTAGGCAGGGAGCCCGGTGTAACAGCAGCAAGACACCTACGGCAGCCCCACGGGAGATATATCCGCTATGCAGCCAAAAACCTGCAGTCGATACCTAATATTTCCCTTGCTCATCCTTAGGTTTTCCAATGTTCAATGACCCACTTGTGATTGACCAAAATAGAGCGTTGCCCACAAAATCGTCGAGTGTTGCAACTGCACGAATTTCATCTTTTACCCACTTGCATCTGAGGGGTTCTCTTCTTTTCCCTCATCCAGACCATCACAAACCACAACTATGCTCCATGAAAACATTATTCATTCAAGCCATGGTCGATATTTTATTCATCCTCCTTATTTATCAGATCCTTCGTCATTATCCCACCACCTGCCCCTGACACGCCGGCTTCCCGTCACTTCATCAGCCACTCTGAAATATCTGACTCTTTTAAACCGCCTTAGTCACCTCGAGTGAGTCTGGCTCATGGCTAAAACTTTAGCTCAAGTTCTAAACTGACCTGCCCTAGATCTCCATTCACACCCTGCTGCCGACACATCTCGCCCAGCTCCCTTCTTGTCCACCATGCCATCACCCAACACCATCCCACAAGACCAAAGATGTATTATTTGCACCTGGGACCTGTGGCTGAAAGCTTATCTTCACCCCATAACTTAGTAAGTTACTCAAGGCACAAAATCACGATATCACCGTCTCACAAGTCTCAGAAGTGGCCAGTGTTGTCCCCCACATCCTTATGCGGGGTGAGAAGTCAGACACCTCGCTTCACGACGTTCCTATTGAGAACATCGCCTTCACCCACATTGAAGACGGCATGAAGTACATCACCGTCGGTGGGAGAAGAGGTTTATACCAAAGTTCAGGCCTGGTGCTTCGGATCTTTCCTCCCACAGAAACGCTTGCTTCACAGAACAAGTGGCAGAGGACGAAGGCAACAGCAATTTTATGACACTCCTCGTAGAGTCAACCTGAGCAATGACAACGATGTTGTCTCTGCATCAGTTAGCGCTGATCGCATACGAGCCTAACTCTGAGAGGCCTCAAGCCCGACGCCCTCAACCTCACGTGCGGTCATCCGCCATGAACGAGCGTATGGTTGAGGTCCTGGAACTTATGCCTCGAACACAACTCGCAACTTTTCCCAGGCCAAGTCCAGATTACCTGAATCTACTGCTAGTTTCTCCAACCTGTTCCGCAGAGAGCTATCGGAACAGACACCGGACCATGAGAACATCCTACTCTCAGACCGGCACTGCCTTCTTCAACAGCAGTCGGGAAACGATTGGGCTAGCCATAGGGCATGGCCAGGCCCTATTCTAGGTATGCTGAATCTCTTTCAGTCTTCACCCCTACATTCCACTAACACTGCTCGTCTAGTAGTAGGGCCCCACCGTGTACCGGCTGGCCTTTTTGAATCATCCGCCCAGACCGACGATGCCTCGGTCCTTTCGTCCGTCGCTTGCCTGAAAGACCCCAACTGGTTCCTTCCCGAGGACTGCTGCCTTCGAAGCACGAGGGAGGCCAGTGAGACTTGGGACTTTGTTGGCAGAGTGAGAAGTAAAGTCTGGTGCCCCAAAGGCGAAAGGGGGGTGGGGGGTCCCTCGTCGACACTTGATCGTCGAGATGTTTGAATCAAACCACTACCTCCGTACCGGTCTGGAGGATCCCAGGTAAGCAATCACCATTCCAACTAAGTTCCATACACTGGAATTGGAAGATGGGATCCTTCAGATCGTGGGAAAGATGAAGGAGATGCGGGAGTGGCTCACCGTCATGCTCCCCGCAAGCGAGCCACTCCTGCCAAGGGCCACAAGAAGAAGATCGAAATCCTGGACGATGATGACGATGATGCAGAGACCACGGTCGGATCTCCTGTCCGCAAGAAGGGGAAGCGCAAGAAGGTGAAGCGCAAGATGGAGGACGAGGTCGATGATGAATCTGAGGACCTTAATCCTCAGCAGTGCGGATTTGCCCAACAGATGCAAACGAGGCTTTTGACATTTGACGCCGACGAAACTATTCAGGACTCTCTGGAAATGACGGACAAATTCACCGTCATGGGTACCCTCCAACCCTTGACAAGGGTTGGAGGGTAGATGGCCCCTGGTTCAAATGGAGGAAGGCGTCGAGCAATTCGTCGCAAAGATGAAGAAGACTCGCGAGAAGTTCGAGAGGGGAGAGTTTCGGAGGATAGTTAAAAGGGGAGGACAAGCTTCTACTGTCTCAGCTGCAAATAACACATCTAGCTCACAATGCAAACATTAATAACATTATACCACACTGTCTCCACTGTTCCTACAATACCTGATTTATGATTCACTTGACCCTAAATATGAACAAGAAGAAGCTTCAACTGCCACACCAAGGTGAACCAGCCCAATACTGTAAAGTCCCACGGTCCTCTAAGACAACAAATAAGCAAGATAATAGCGAGTTGGCTACCAAGATCCTTTCATCTATAAACCATCTGGTCTTTTCCATGAGGATGAAAATAAAACACACCTATGGCTTTAGCATCGCGGTCGATGCTAGGGTCTCTAACTA
Organism: Fusarium algeriense; assembly: GCA_002982035.1. Taxonomy (NCBI): domain Eukaryota; kingdom Fungi; phylum Ascomycota; class Sordariomycetes; order Hypocreales; family Nectriaceae; genus Fusarium; species Fusarium algeriense. The sequence goes on from PVPY01000581.1 coordinate 20,048, forward strand.
TGCTCAACGTGAGGTAGTAATTTACTCGGTGTACGAAAGGCTTTACAGGCGAGGAAACGCTTGATCCCTGGGTGGCAACTTGACTTCTGGTTGAATTACTTCAACCAGGCCTAAGCCGGCGAATTCGCTTCGTAGTGGTAGCTTCCTTTTACATCGGTCTTCGTGTCCGTGGATAGCTCCAAGTCTCCTTGGAATCAGAGCGTTCTTGGCATGTCTATACTGAGAGAAAAAGAGGACCAGCCTGTATCAACTCTGCAATAACCAATTCATGCTCAGAATGGATACCAGCCCTCTTGGACTTCAATAAAAAATCCTAGTCTAAAAGGAGCTGAGAACCCCAGGGCCGTATGGTGTTTGAAGAAGTGTACAAAGGTAGCTACCTTGCTTATCCGAAGATATAACCTCTTGATGCTCAACCCTGCCAACAATTCTTCCACCACCGCCGCACATGACACCCCATACCATGGGAGGACCTCAGTGCTAACAATTTCTTATGTTTTTTCTATTCCACAGTAGGCCAAATCAGCGGCGCTTAAGCCCGTTTCCGAAGATTTTCGATGTCCTTGTTCTTAAGGTCGTCGTTGAAGATAAAGTAGAGTTCTCGGTAGGAATTACTGCGATTCTTGGTTTGTCTTGCGAGCGGCGGTCAGTGGATCCAGGGGCCGGTAGGGAGCAGAAAGCTGGAGTCGACAATAGAAGTCAGCACACCGCATATTTCTTGACAATAAATGAGAAGAGGATAAACACTTATATCTAGAATATGAAAAGCCAAGAGTAGCCGGCATAGGGGGTCTCAGAAAAAAAAGCGCCGCATCTAAAGTATCGATGAAACTCACCTAAAAGCCCAACTTTGAGCGCGCTTGAGCATCTCGGGTACAATTAGATTGTGTCCAAGCATTTAAAAAAGATAAGCTACTCATCTTCATCATAAACTTGAGTTCTTGGTGTCGCTTTTTTAAAGTCAGTTCCTAGATCCAGAACTTAGGAAACGCGCACAGTTCACCCCTTTGATTCTGGCGCTTGAAGAAGCACCTATGAACATACCTCAAGTAACTATTCACTAATAGGAACAATGTAGATCTGTGATAGTAGCTGTTGAGTGCATAATAGCTGTGGTGTAAAGTGATGCCGTCGTCAATCCCTCTCCAGCCCGTTTCCCCTGAACAGCCCCTGAGCCATCCAGGAACCAACTTGCTTGCAGCCAAGTCCCAAGAACAGATAAAACTAACAAATCAAGGTCCAGAGAGCTTGATAAGTGTAACTGGGCGTCAAGAAGCAAAGGATTCGCCTCCTGAGCCACCTGGCGGCAGTTCTTCATGACCTTTGGGTGCGGCATCGTGAGATCGTTGTAGGGGCTAGCAGAAACGGGCAAGATGACAGATGGGAAGTCCGAAGTCCTTGAGTAGAAGGATACATGCTTCTGAAGATCTGTGAAAAATCGTAAGTCTGGTGCCTTCTTCCCTGTCCTCACAAGCTTACCTTCTCTAAAGGCGCTTGGCACAAGCGGTACACTTACAAACTAACAGCTTGGCGGCTTTTTGTCTCAAGTCACTTCTAGTCACTGAGAGACTGCAAAGAAGAGATCAAGGCGCCTCCGTGTCTTCCTCTTGTTGCTTGAAGGGTTCTTGCGCCCGCTGGCCCAAGAGCGCCGCGCCCCCTGAATGCGCTCGCTTTTCTTCCCGCTTCATTCTGCGCTGCCGTAGTTGAAGTAAGAAGATGAGCTTACATAGGTAAGTGCGCTTCTTAATGTGATGTGTGTTGTGGTGTGGTCGTCGCTGCGGAAGTTGCTCCTCGGTCGGCTGTCAGTTATCGTCTCGTGTGTCGTCTCGCGTGTCGTCTCATAAATCATCTGCATCTCATGATAGTCAGTAAGAGTAGCAAGCTTATGAATTTAGATGTAGCACTGTCCCATTTGCACCTGGGAGTTTTTGTGTCTTTTGAAGAGCACCCCAAAGACTTGGCGTTGCATGAACGTTGAGACGACAGTCACCACCATCAACACCAACAACGAATACCTACAACGTGAAAGAAAAGTTGAATGACTAGAAGGTCCATTGTAATTGCGTCAGTAATGTTTGCATCGTTGCCAAAGACCAGGCTGCATTGCTTGCTACGAGTATCAAAGGAAGAATGGAATATGGGCACTATGACCGAAATGCCCAGGCAAACACTCCCATATAAAACAAAGAACGCAATCCTTGAATAGCATCAAATTCACGACTATTAGGGAGTAATGGAATATTAGAGGGTGTTTGCGCTGGTAATGACGTACCGGTTGCCTGGACTTAGTGGAGGGGTAGTTCTGGCAGCGAATTCCAGGGGCCCATTGTTGCGAATCCCCTCGCCGGCACCGTCGGACACTCCTCAACCAAAACACCAACACAACACATTTGCGATGCTGAAATCACTTTTATCATACAATAAGGGCCATGGAACGAGCGAGAATAGTTTATGTCAAAAGTGCATGCATGTTGAAAGTATCATCGTGGAGTAACAGGCGTGTAAGTCTATAAGTATATAAGGATCATCGTCACGAAAAGCCTCAACACCACAACGATATCACGATCTATAGAAAGCTACGGTCTCATGGGATGAATCAAAGTGCTAGTAGCTTACGAAGGCAGGAGCCAAGTGCGGGGAAATTCAAAGAACCGATCATCGGCCTCAAGACTCATGAGGCAGCCACATCGTGACATCACGAGACCTCAAGCGAATCACACAGAATCTGAACGCACAAATATTAATTCGAAGAAGACGAGCGAAATTGGATATGCAGGAATGGACTCGTGGATCAAGGACAAGAGAGAAGCGGTTGCTGGGGTAGCAAGAGATCGAGACGTGTCAGTAACGGGCTGCTGGAACCAAGCCGCATATATATCAGACTTAGTAGAGCTCAGGACGAGTTTAGTAGGGGATTTATACTAGCTATATGTCCCAGTTACAGTTGGGTTCTATCCGCCGAGTCTCTGTCAACCAATAAGTTCGCTGACTACGTCCCTGTAACTTATACCCCTGAGGCTAGTTTCTCCTCTGACTTGGCCCACAACCTTCCCATATGCACCTCCCATTGTGCCTACCTGCCCACCGCGCTTCACGACTTGCATTGAGGCAGCCCCACTTACGCATTACCCTCTAACCCAAGTCCTTCCCATCTTCCTTTCCCTTCCTCTCTCTCTTCCTTTCTTCACCCACCATCAACATCACAGCATCGTTCGTCCGACTTCACTATCCAACTTGGATGTGAACGAGGATCTTTGGGTTTTGATCTCTATCGTATTTCTTCTTCTCTTTCTGCTTCTCACAAGAAGCACGCATACAAACCAAACTTCACATTTCATCTACTCATTCATTTTGTTGTCCATCTCTTTGATCATCAACGACCAGACAAGATGCCTTCTCGCCTAGACCCTCGTGTCTACGCAAACATGTCGTCCCCGGCTGAAGGGGCCTTGGACTCCTACCAGGGAACCCCTAACACCCAACTGACCCTGTTCTCGCCTTCAGAGTCTTCTAACGGTATGCCTGGTATGTCAAGCTATGGTAACAACTATGTTGCCCAGGGCCAATCTTCTGCCGTGCCTTCTTCCAGCTCCGCGAGCTCTGCGATGTATAACAAACAGGTGATCACGCAGTTTGACAAAGATCCCTTTGTCGACGCACAAGCTGCCCTTGGTAGCACTCTGTCCCCTACAGCCTCAGATTTTCAGCCTGTTGGGACTCGTCCAAAGGGAAAAGCTGCGGCAGTGTTCCACCCTGAGGGTAGCCCTACCGTAGCTAGTACTCTCAGCCAGGAAATGGGTGTTTTCCATCGCATTGAGGTATGCGATACACCTGCACCCTCCATCGTGGAGCTTGGCAACTTCATCACTGTAAGTACCACTTGCTATCCTGCGAAACGCGCGGTATGCTGACACATTCCTAGGAGCTGAACCAGAACGGGGTTAAACTTCACGGTGGACGCAACCTCGAGACTACTGGAGGTCATGTGTATGTCGTCTTCGAAGACCTCCGCGACGCTGCTTGGGCTTTCTATGCCCTCCGTAAGACTCCCAAGGGCTGGCTTACCGCTTACGTGAAGATCAGGCCGGAACGCGTAAGTTCTTTCCTTCATATTGCCTCTTCACCTTTTTTCTGACTTCTATGTACAGCTGGACCTTGGCTTCGTGCGATTTTCTGAGCTTAGACAGCTCAGTGTCGAAGTGAATGTCCTGAATTTTGCCATTTTGGATCCCGCTCATGTCGACGAGATCACTCAGCGAGCTCTCAACGTCTACGGACAGCTTTTTGCACTCGTCCGAAACCTGAGCTTCCCGAACGGGGCCTTCCGTGGCGTTGCCCAGTTCTGCAAGGCGGCCGACGCTTTCATCGCTTTCAAGGCCTTCGGTAACGGAATTACCACTGACGTAAGTCTTTTTTCACAACTTCCTCTTCCTCTTTCTCAGTGTCTCCTCTTCTTCTCCTTCAATGTCTCCCCATCCTCCCTTCTCCCTTCTCCCTTCTCCCTTCTCCCTTCTCCCTTCTCCCTTCTTCACAATTTCCATCCCCAACAGTGTCTACCCCTGTTATAATTTCTGACTTCAACAGGGCGTTGTGATCACTCTGATCAAGCCCGAGGATGTCGGTACGGCCGTTGCTAGCGATGACCTTACCGCGGGCATGCAGGGTCTCTCTCTCCAGGGGCATTTGCGCGATAGCGGGCACGGCATGAGCGGCCGATCCTCCTATAATCAGTCGTTCTTTGCTATGAACGCACCCCAAGGGAACCCATTTGCAGCGCCTGGCGCTGTACATCTTCCATTCCCCTCGTCATACCAACAACAGCCCTTCACGGGGCAGCAGCTCGGACTTCCGTCCATGCCATACAATAGCCTCATTTCTCAGCGGGACAACGGGTTTGGAAACAGCTTTGGCCAGTTTGACCCTCGCCGCCACTCGGGCCGCTACGGACGTAGCTCTCGTGGGTTGAACAACGTCGTCAATCTGGGCGAACTCATCGCTGGACGCGATGTACGAACCACAGTAAGTCATTCCGACCTATTTTCATCACCATCTGTTCTAACCTCTTGATAGATAATGCTTCGTAACATCCCGAACAAGGTTGATCAGCCGTTATTAAAGCGTATTGTGGATGCGTCTTCCTTCGGGAAGTACGATTTTATGTACCTAAGAATTGACTTTGCTAACGACTGCAAGTAAGTACAATACTCGACAACTCCCCACTCTCAAAAACTGACCATTCTCTAGTGTCGGATATGCATTCATCAATTTTGTGAAAGCCGAATACATCATCGACGTAAGGCATACTCCAGTCCGTGATCTTCTCGTCGACCTGCTAACTCCCGAACAGTTTTTCCAGGCGCGCGCAAACAAACGTTGGAATTGCTTCAAATCTGACAAGGTCGCAGAGATCTCGTACGCCAGTGAGTTTGACTTTCTTTACTCTTGTGTCGCAGTCACTAACATGCCACAGCCATCCAGGGCAAGGACTGCCTTGTTCAGAAGTTCCGCAACTCTTCCGTCATGCTTGAAGCTGAGCACTACCGTCCCAAGGTCAGTACCTAAAGTCAAACCGTTACATAACTAGCTAACAGGTACAGTTGTTCTATACCATTCACGGTGAGGACACCACCCTGATCGGCCAGGAGGAACCGTTCCCGGGTCCCGACAACCAGAGCAAAATGAAGCGCTCTGTGGAGAATGCTGAACATGTTGGTAAGTAACTTATCACAATTGATCACAATGACAAGGCACTGACACTCATCCGATAGGACTCTTTACCCCCACTGCCGGACAGTATTTCCGTGACGAGCAGCGACGCCGTCACTCACAATATGATCGCGGTACACGCCTCGCTGCCTTGGAGGAGATATCCTACGGGGCGACTGTCCCCTACTACGGCCGCGGCCGATACTAGGGTTTGGACACAATCATCTTCTTGATTTTTGATTTTTTTTCTCAAAAGTCATCTTGAAGATTAGAATCATTGGCCCTCTTGAGAAGTTGAGACCCTTGGCACGATGGCCATATCTGAATTTTCGAAGACCATTGGTGGTTGAATGGTCATACTATTCTGCAGTATCTTCGTTGGTAGAATCTTCGTTGGACTCCTAAGTAGCAGCAACTGGTAGCAGCTATGACGCCCGTAGATACTTTGCAGCAACGGAATAGATTCATGAGTCAAAATTTGGGGCTGTGCCTTGCGACATGTAACATGATGGTGACAGTCAATAAACAGACAATAAAGCACGATGGCAAACATTTCAAGCTCATTTGTAGTAATCATGGCGCTTTTCTTTTTTATTATTTTTAACTAACGCTAGAGGATGTTACCACCTCATTCATGGGGAAGATGGATTCTCGGGCAGAGCTGGTAGCGGTTTGCGCGAGTTAGTTGGTTGCGTGGCAGATGAGCGACGCAACACGTTCGGCTGTGTGTCGCGGGAAGGTGGTGACAGGTCAGACGATGAAGAGAAGCCCTCCGCAGATCTAGGTGTTTGAGGAGGTGAAAGCTGCTCGCATTCGAGACGATCATCATGTATGTCGTTGACAAAAGACCCACGATGCAGTTCAGCAGCACCATCGTCTCCTCTAGAGGCAGGCACATGTTGAGCTCTTCGACGGGCTGCCAACAATGCTGCGTCTTCTGCACCGTATGTGCTTCCATACATCCCCCCAGCGCGAGCCGCTGATGATCCACCGTCGTAGGATGCGAGGCTGGCCTGATCTGAAAAGGGTGCGAGGTGATGCAGTGGTACACCTCGGGAGAAGATGACGAGAATCAGACATGACATGAGCAACACGGCCTGTATGATGGCCATGCGTTTCTGAAAGACGACCTCGTCGGCCAGCAGGTTGAGACGAGCACTGAGAGCAACTATCTCTCTGTTGGACTGCTCGCGCTGACTTTCCAGAGCCAGGACCGTCGACTGCCAGATTTGGTCGTACTGCTCACGAACGGAGCGCAGCTCGGCGAGGACGGTCTTGTTGAGGTTCTCGAGGAACAGCGTCGTTTTTGAAAGTTGCTTCTGCTCTGTGCGGTGCAGAGTCTCGGACATGTGGCGAGCTTGGTCCTCGACGTATTTGAGGGAGAGGGTGAGATTGGTTTCAACTATTGTAAGTCGCTTAGATATGGATTTGAAGAACCCTTCTTGCACGGTTGGTGAGGCAGGTGGGCCGGAAGCCGTTCCCGTGGAGCCCTTTTTGGCGTTAACAGTATTGGCAGGGGAGGGCTTCGGGGTCGATGGTGTTGTTGAAGAAGAGGGTGTCGCGGTAGTTTTGGAGCTTAATGTCGAAGCTGTTGAGTTTGACGCAGATTCGATGTTTGAGGATGAGACGGAGGATGGGCTGGTTGGTGATACCGCTGGGGTGGCGCTCGGAGAATTTGTTGTAGAAGACGATGAGGCCGTGAGCTCTTCACTCGCAGGGTGTCCTGATCGGGGCGTGTGCGGTGTTGAAGTTCCCTTTCGTGCTCTCTCATCTGGGGAGTTGGTTGTGGAGGCAGCGCTCGTGACCTCAACAGAGCTGCTGTGGTTTGAGATTGGTAGCGTTGTTTGATTGAGTGAGACGGAGCAAAACAATGGCTCAAAAAGAAGCCGTGAAGCGGTATTGACTTCGCAGAATGGCATCATCTCCATCGAGCTCGGCTTGACAGGTTCAGGGGGGTTGTCGGGTTCTTGAGATTTTGTCGACTCTTCTCCTGAAGGCAGGGCTTGGGGGGTTACTTCAGTCCCTTCAGCCTCCTCATCAGGGCTCGAATCGTCGTCACGACCTGGTTCAGGATCTTTTAGATACCGATCAATCAAGCGCGTGCCATGGATTCGAAGTAGTGTCACTGGACAGTAGAACTGAGTGCCGTAATGGGTGAGATAATCGATCCGGACATATTTTGAATAGTGCTGGGGGTTCGGAATTAAGAAGGGCTGGATAGCTCGTGAATTCTCTGCGTGAAAGGTTCCAAGTTGTTTCCACTTGTCCATTTTGACTGGGTACAGGTCACTAACGCTGACAGTAAAAGTGTGAATCATACTAGAAAAGAACTCGAAGTTGGCGAGGACAACGGTATCGATGAGGACATCGTCACTCAGTTCGACAATAACCCACTTTTCCTTGGCTCTACACTCGAAGAGCATGTAAGAGTCTTTGTTCTCGACCAGAATTGCCTTGGCATTCCTTGCGCCGGGACTCGTCTTCATAATGGTGGCACCGGCATCAAAGGACGAGTATGAAAATCGTTCCTTGCAAGTCTTGCCAGCATCTTTATTTCTATGGATCGAAACTTGGCCATCCTTTGCTGAGCCTTTATTCTTATCCTGTTCAACATCCGAAGGACGCCCCTTTTGCTCCTCTGCATTGTCCATGTAGGTGTCGAAGTTCAGGGATATCTCATCTTCCTCGCCGAAGCCAGCGTGGCCCATGTCCGGGGGTGTCCTATCGCGGGGTTTCGCTTTCCGGGCTTGCAGATCTCGAGGGTCCTGCCCCGTCTGCTTCAACATCATCTCCTTCCAGTCCTCAAAGGACATGAAGGGTTTTGCATCTCCATCTCCTGCGGCATCTTGTGACTCTTCTTCGGCGGGAGTGGCGGTAGATGCTGACGGTTTGGGCTGGGATTGGGACTCGCTTTGTGTGTTTGGAGGTGGCGCATTGCTTTGTGTCGAGTCGGAGGAAGCGTCGGCAGTCGAATTGGCCTCTGAAGGGGTTGCACTCACAGAAGCACTCGTCCAGGAGCTTGTGAGGCAAGCTTGAGGGAGGGTATGAGTGATGTAGTTGATGGTTCGGGCGTCGCAGGTCAAGTCGATTGGGTCAGGGATGGCATTGGCTTCGTGGGACTCGGCTTGGACGTGTGTCCAGGCTGTGACGAGCGCTAGGGATCGTAAAACGGCTGAGCCTAGCGAAGGCATCGTGACCTCCAATGTTGGCGGCACATTGAAGCGTCGCTGAGGTCGAATTGCTGTGTTTGGCGTTGAATTATGGGGGGTTGGGTTTGTGTCGTGTCGTTGATCAGCGCTGTACTAGACACAAAATGGGTGTAGCCCCAGACTCGTTTAACTTCAGCCTGGCCCACTGACGTGGTCAGCTGTGCTGATTGGTGCAACGACGATAGATGACTTTGAACCTAGATCGAGGTATAAATAACAACAATATTGGTGACTTACACGATGACGCTTCTTCTTTATGTCTTGTACCTTACCTAGCGGTTGTTTGCAAAAATGCTGAGTTCGTGTGGGTATATATATATGCTTTCAGCCACAGGTCTCAACGGCAAACAGCACATCTAGGTCACATTTGGACATTATATCACAATGCTTGACCAATTGCTACAGCATAAATGCTGATAAAAAAAAACCTAGATTATGACTCTTTTGCTTCCCTTCAAGGATTATAAGATTATTGAGTTCATGAGTCAATCATAAGGTTAGAAAATACACTTTTGGTTTAACACAATGTTTGCAAAGATGCCTGATATAGCAAGGCCATGCTGGCAGTAGTAGTCCCCTGATGTTTCGCCTGGTCCTTCACTTGCACCTTTCATCGCAATCCGATCCGATGTCGGATATGCAAAATCAATCATTTCAAGGCTCGATATTCTGCACACTTAAATTACCAAAAACTTGTTTATTCTTGTTGTCTGCCTTGTTGTTACATGACCATGCTGCCGCCTGTGCTTCAGGGGAGTGCTAATATGCAAATACCCAAATTCCGGTCTCGCTGCTTCCGAAAGCCGGAGAACTCATTGCGCCAAGGCGAGAATTAACGAGAAAGTTACTAGGGTCTATCGACTGACTATGGTTTTCAAAAGCTTCACCTTCATCTTCCGCGACCTCGTGCGCAGTTCGTGTCGTGTCGGGACTTGGCACAAAACCCGAAACATCTTTTTATGGCGAGACACAAAGACCTTTGAGCACATCCAGCTTCTCTTTATTATGCAACCACAGCAAAATGGAAATCAACGAGACACTATTTAAGGAATCAAAATCAAACTCCACATCGTCAGAAGCGAGCCAAGGTAACCTCATGAGATCGCGCAAGCTACAAGAATACGAACTCGGGTACCAATTTTCGAAATCCTCAAACTATTTCGTGCTTGTTATTGATTGAGGTTATCAATGACGATACTTGTATTTACGAGCTGGGGATTTCTACTTTCACGATTTATAGACCTCAAGCGCTTACCGACGATGGACACCTCGTTCAACGTGGGCCGTTATCCGAGCCACGCCACAGTGGTGCCTGAGATTACTCGACACGCCAAGAACAAAAGTTCCGAAGTCCGTTTATCCTCTATTTATGCGCCAAATGAGCACAAGGGGTCGGAGAGAGCTTCCAAGCCTATCGCGAGAGGAAATGCTCGGCTGCACCAACGGCCCAACATGAGTCTCCAGCAGCTTATACATGAGCCAGAGTCCGATATCACCAAAGTGAGAACCACGCCGCAACCACTTAATCCTGGAGTCCACTCTACCCCGTATATCCTCCCGAGACCTTCTAACCCACGAGAACAGCCTAAAAAGACTATCATCTGATCCCTGGAACGATATGGGATTAGCGTGTGATTGCCAAAAAGACTCAACCCTCGTGAAATTGCGCCTTTGCCGCAATCTAGGCTGTTCTGGGTGAGCAACGCGATGATCGGGCGCGAAATCCCCTGTGTTTAAGGCTTGGCATACTCGACACGCCCAAGCTAAAAAGAAGCCACACTCCCGCAGATCTTCAGCCTTAACAGCCGTTCCTTATGTGAGACCTCTGATTCACTATGGGTCCCCAAGAGTTTGAACTCCGATCGGTGGTTACCCTCACCAATGACCCAGACGGAGAGCCTCATCGACCACAGCAACCTTCAAGCTTAGCAAAGGATAAACCAGTCCTTCGTTTTCACAGACTTTCATTATGGGTCTTCAGTTTCTATCTACTTATCCTTGTCCTGCCATGGATCTTTACATGTGTTTTGATGATCAGGCCTATCGACAAGCTATCATACATCAGCCAGGCAGGCTCAATCACCCCTAGAAATGTGGATAATTGGAACAGATCGCGAACTGCTCTCAGCGCACTCAGCGCAATTTCTGGTGTTATTGGGCTCCCCATAGTTTCTGGCCTCCTTGCTCATGGAGCCGTTATATATACCCAGCGTCGAAACGCAGACCAGAAACTAAGCGTCTTGCAGCTATTTGCGCTGGCAGATAGAGAATGGCTCAACCCTAGATATCTTTTCAAACCTCCAAGCAAGTTCAAGAGCACGGAAAGGTCTCTTTTTCTTTGGCTGGCGACTTTCCTTGTCCTTATTAGTAAGTGCAAGGCAACCCCCAACCTTGCATCTTAAACGCATCTTGCTCACGATTTCTGAAAAGCCGCGATTCAACCACCTATACAAGCCATATTAGTCCGAGACGAGGAGATCAACGTCGTGACGTGCAAGGGGCATCCAGTCATGCATAATGATGACGACTCAGGGGCTTGCAAGTATCCATTCAAGGACCTGAATACCCAAGTAATTGCGCGAGACACGGAACCCATCAGCCTGAACTTTTGCCCACAAGACGTGGTCATCAAGAAGACAAGCCAGAAGCTGCTCAGCTCCACCAGCAACGATATCCAAACCAATTTATGGTCTGACCAGCCTTCCGTCGAAGAAAGGCCAAATTACTACATGGATAATAGACGGAACCTCGACTGGTACTACCAGAAGTCGCTTTACGATAAGAGCAAGAGACTGTATTATGCGTCATCTGTCGCAAATGGCACCGCCACCGGAGTCTATCGCCACCACGCCGTCAGGATGGACTCCGCAGCCAATTGTTACCTATCGAAAGACTTCCCGAAAGAATGTAAAGGAGATAACCCATTCGTAACATCGTTCTCCGAGGGGTGGCTAAAAGTTGATATTTGTGCTGAGGGAAGCTACGATACTGTTGCTTGGAACACAAGTCGGCACAAACAAGAGCACAATGAGACTTTATGGTGGTCTATGAAATGGGAGATCCCTGAAGATGACAGCAGATATAGAGATTACCGCAATGACCATAGCTATGTTCTTAGGTGCGACAGCGTTTCAAGAAGGGGGTGGTTTGAGCTACCAAACGATGAAAATGGTGGAAAGCCTGGACCTCTACGTACTGAATGGCCTTCATGGCGAGAACTCAAGTATGACTACAACGATTACTATGTCGATCGTCCTGGGTGGGATAACAAGTTTCCAGGCGACAGATATCCAGCAGCAGAGTGCGTCTCCAAAGAACTACAGTGTACCTCTCTCCGCTCCCGGCTAACAACTTATCGCTTACTAGGATTCCCGACGAAGCACTAAAACAACACGACGACCGATCAAGCTACACCTCCGGGGTCCCCCCTGTGCCAGGTCCACTGATGACAGTGGCTTTGGCTATGTTTGGAAATTCATCATTCTTTCATGCAGCCAAAGTAGCTGATCGCGACACCTACAATCAGACCATCAATAATCTCTGTGAGAATTCGGCGTTCCCACTGCTTGGACTTACGCCTTATGATTACGATATTGAGGGCTGGTGCCGCTATTCTGTCGAATATAGGGATAATACGCCCAAGATGCAGGACCTGATTTACCATTATTTCAACGGCCTTCAGGAGGAAGAATCCACAGCACAAGCGCTCGAAAAGGCCATGTTCTTTGCGAATGAAGCACTTCTCACCACCACGGCCTCACTATTCCAGAACCGCCCCATCTTCTATAACCCAGGCACTACCGTGATGAAGCCAAAGAAGGACTTAGCGGCGGTGATAGCTGTTACTGCACTAATAGGCCTTCAAGTTATGGGGCTCTGCGCGCTGATGTGGTTTATCCTTCGTACTCCTACATGGACAGCGACTCTTGATGCAGATGCTCTGGCGCAGATAGGAGGCCGGCTGAAGGAGTGGGGAGAACCAAGGCCAGACCCGACGCAGATCAATGGTATTGTTGGAGCTGATGAGACTCGACACAATGCTGAGGCATCATCGGTGAGGCTGTCGTCCGGACAAGATGCTGCTTCGCAGTCAGGCTCTGTACATCTGACTCTTGGAGGTGAGGGGGTGATAAACAGGGGCTTGATGAAGAAGATGCAGGCAGACGCAACTAATGTGGTGCAGGCCTAGTTCATGCCTAGTTCATGCCTTTGGCGGACAGGTGCGAGGTAATTACTATCCGGGGTCCGGATCTTTGTACACATCTATACTTTAATTCTAATACCATGCATATTAACAACAGCTCCAAAACCATAAGTCTCTCAAGGACGATATCTGGTCTCTCGGTTTAACTCGTCAACGCTCGTGAGTCGTTCAACGTCAAGAGACCAAGTAGAGGCCAGAGTCGCCCCCTTTCCAATACTTGAGAACTTACCTTTCCTCCACGAGAATTAGACTAAAAGAATCCATTCCCAACGCGCAGAATATGTGCCTAAGAAGTTGAAGTATGGAGAAACCTAGAAGGCGGTGAAGTACCGTCAATGGCTTGTCGCAATCATGGAAACTTGGGGAGGGAGATACAAACATTTCCATTTACACGATTTTGATTCGTGATTGTGATGAATCAAAGGATTGAGACGGAATCACCCATTATTGTAACCTTTTGCATTCTAATTGGCCGTGATGTGTTGTGGCTTAATGGCGCATATGATTTTTTCTAGCATCACGACCCGATGGGCTACGGAAGGCATACCACAAAGGAGCCTGCCCATATATTCCACCACCTGTTCTTACCACCGACTCCTTCTCGCATCATCATTGATAAATGTCTAGGAACGCTCCTCGTACATCATCTCATTTACAGATACTCGAGAGACCATGGCTGAGGTCCTAGGCATCTTACCTCAACTCCTCGGGGCATCGCTCATAATAGCATTTTGATTTTCAGTCAAGCAGAACAAGAGTCTGGCACTCTCCTTCGGATCCTCGCGAGTCCCTCAATCAAAAGCTCAAGGACGGCCGACTGTGTATGATCCGCAGTTCTGGGAGCGAAAAAGGAGTCCGATATCGCTGATAGGTGCCGACGAATCGAGGGGCTCAAAACCTCAGTCTCCCTTTATCCATATTTGGTTCATCGGCTATTTTTGGTCTTGTTATTCGGATCTCGCCCAATGGAGGCACAATCTTCTCCAATCAGCGTTGCAGTATTTGCCGAGAAAGGATGTTTCAAGGTACTGACTGGATCGAATACTCAGCTGGTGGAGTTCTCGATTACAACGCAAAGGAAATATATAAAAGACTATTGTCTTTCTATGGCCGATTACTACAAGTATTATGCTCTGAAAACTACACCACTATCGATCATATTCAGTTGGTCTGATGGGATGATGCTCTGGCAGTCAAATTATGGCCAGTGTGGGAAATAGGCGG